>CAIGRB010152703.1:18656-44949 GCA_903798255.1 Fraxinus quadrangulata | reverse complement strand
CTCGGGCCAGAGGCAGGTAACAGAGATTACACATTTCCATGTGGTTTGACCCTCCGTGGCATATAATGTCATCCTCGAAAGACCACTACTCAACAAGATCAGAGCCATAGTATCTACATTTCACCTTACTATGAAGTTTCCAACTAGTCATGGTGTAGGAATTGTGCGTATGGATCAGACGGCAGCAAGGATGTGTTATGTTACTAGCATTCAAGGTTTGAGCGCTAATGTAATGCAATTATCCATACCTGAGCTCGAGCATCAGGAGAGACTTGCTCCAGTTAAAGATTTGGTAGAGGTCGAGCTCGAGCATGGCAAAAAAGTGACCATCGACCAGGATCTTGACGCCACTCTCAAGGATGAACTCATGAAGTGCCTATCCCACAACATTGAGGTATTCGCATGGAAGGTTGAAGACATGTCGGGGATAGACCCCAATGTAAACCAAAAGAAGAGGCAATTTACGCTAGAAAGTCTGGAGGTAATACCGAGGAGATCAGTAAACTCGTCAATGCTCAGGTCATTATGGAGGTTCAGTATCCAGAAGGCTAATGGCAAGTGGAGGGTATGTATTGACTTCACAAATCTCAACAAAGGCGTGTCCAAAAGACAGTTATTCCCTACCTCGACTTGATAATTTGGTGGACAGTACCTCAGGCCACTAGTTGTATAGCTTTCTTGATGCATTCTCAGGCTATCACCAGATCCTTATGACTAAAAAAATCAAGAGAAAACGTCATTCATAGCTAACTCTACCATATATTGCTACAAGGTCATGCCATTTGGTTTGAAAAATACAGGGACAACGTATCAAAGGCTCATCAACAAAGTCTTCAGTGATTTGATTAGGAAAAACCTTGAGGCCTATGATGAAGACATGGTGGTCAAGAGTAAGCAGGTGAATGAGCACATCACTGACCTCGAGGAGGTGTTCTCTACAATTTGAAGGTATAAGATGACGTTAAACCCAGCAAAGTGCTTTTGGGTGGTATCGGGAAAGTTTTTGGGCTTCATGATTACGCATAGGAGGATTGAGGCAAATCCAGACAAAATACAAGCCTTAATATCCATGGAGTAGCCTAGGAGCAAGAAAGAGGTGCAAAAGCTGGCAAGTCGGGTCGCCATTTTGAATAGGTTCATGTCTAGAACAGCAAATAGGTGTTTTCCCTTTTTCAAAGTTCTTAAGGTCAATCGGAGTTTTAATTGCAATGAGGAATGTGAAAGAACTTTTTAGGAACTCAAAGAAACACTTGTGACTCCTCCAATTCTCATAAAGCCTGAGCCCAGAGACACAATGTACATATACCTAGCCGTATCTCAAAATGCAGTGAGCGGCGTGCTGGTCCAGGAAGTTAAGAAAGCTCAATGGCCCATCTATTATGTGAGCAAGGTATTGCTTGATCCAGAAACAAGATATACATTGGCAGAACAACTCGCCCTTGCCCTGTCATGGCGACGTGAAAACTACGACAATATTTCCAGTCACATCCAATTGTGGTGCTCACAGATCAGCCAATCGACAAATACTCCAAAAACCTGATGTTTCGGGAAAATTATTGAAATGGGCAATTGAACTTGATGAATTTGATATAGAGTTCAATCCCCGACCCTCTATTAAAGGACAAGTGTTAGCGAACTTCATTGCAGAGCTCACCTCGAGGCCTCGAGGGCCAGGGAAATTCATTGATGGGGCGTCAAACTCCTCGGGCTCAGGTGCTAGGATCATAATTAGCAGTCCAGATAAGCTGACCAAAATTTAGTGTGCACTCCGATTTCGAAGCCACCAACAATGAGCCAGAGTATGAGGCTGTCGTCATCGCTCTAGAGTTGGGCAATAGCCTTGGAATTGAACACGTCAAACTCTTTAGCGATTCACAACTTGTGGTTCGCAGATCGAGGGATCATTTGAAAGAAAGGATGAAAAGATGATCTTACACTGTCTGAAAGTACATGATCTTTAGAGACGATTCAAGGATTGTGAAATTCTGAAGATTGTCCGAGCCAATAATGGTAAGGCGTATGCATTGTCAAAACTCGTTTTCATGAGAATAGGTGGACTTGACAAGACACTCCACATCAGAATGGTGACAGCGCCTAGCATGGGTCAGAACCCAGTATCATGGATATTGATAATGAGCCCCATGGATGGACCTCATAGTTGAATTTATAACTAATGGGAATCTTCCCAATGATCCACGAGTAGCTAGAAGCGTCCGATCTAGAGCACCGAGATACTACATTATCCAAGGAGTCCTCTTTTATAGAAGCTTTACGTGTCCATACCTTAGATATCTTAGGCCCTCAGAATCAGCACAAGCCTTGGTAGAAGTTCATGAAAGAATATGTAGTAATCATCAAGGTGCATGAGCCTTGGCCTTCAAGCTTATAAGGTAGGAGTACTATTGCCCGACCATGAAGAAAGACGCCTCTGATTATGTGAAAAGATGCGATAAGTGTGAGAGGTTCGATAACATCATCCATACTTCTGCTGAAGAACTCACTCTCATACATTTTTTGGCCCCTTTCGAACAGTGGAGAGTTGATATCCTCGGGCCTTTTTCCGATGGCAAGAGGATAGGTAAAATTCATCGTTGTGGTGGTAGAATACTTTACGAAGTGGGTAGAACCAAAGCCTCTAGTAACTATCTGAGCACCCAAGCTGGAATCATTTGTTTGGAAGTCTATCGTATGTAGGTTCAGGATACCGAAGACGCTCATAACTGACAATGGGAAACAATTTGATAATGCACAATTCAAGAATTTTTGCACCAACCTTGGGATAGATCATCGCCTAACATCGATCTCACACCCTCAGAGCAATGGCATTGTCGAAGTAACTAATCGAATTATATTGCAAGAAATTTGTACCAGGATTGAAGGTGCTCAAGATAACTTGCCCGACGAGTTACCCTCCATACTATGGACTTACAAGATTTCGTATAAGACAACAACAGGTAAAACCCCATTTATTTTAGCTTTTGGATTAGAGGTTACGATTCCAATAGGGGTTAGCCTACCCACGATGAGGCGTTTGGAGCAAAATATCGGGGAGCACGCAATGGAATATCTTGATCTCCTTGAGGAAGCATGCGAGCAAGTTGCCCTACCCTACGAGTCACCTCTTATCAAAATAGGATGGCTAGATATTTCAACAATAAGGTCAAACCCAAAAGATTAAGGTTGGGTATCTAGTACTTAGAAGGGCCTAGGCTGCCAGTCATGCCCGGGGTAAACTTGGCTCGGTATGGAAAGGACCATATGAGGTCATTAGGTAAATTTGAGGAGGAGCATATAGCTTGAAAGACATGGTCGGAAGACTGTTGTCGAGACCCGGAATGCTGATAATCTCAACATTTATTACAAGTAGTAGTCCCCGCCTTATCTATTTCGTTTAGTTAATTTTATTTGGGCTTGCATGCCCACATGCATTTTTTATTTTTCGTTCATTTACTTAGACTGGGATTGCATGCTCACGCATCTATTCTTTCTTTAATCTATTTTTTTTAAAGCATAGATGAGTTCATATAAAATAGCAATTGGGTAATACCCAACAAGAAATTTTGTCCAACTATTTACCTTGAAGACTTGTCATGAGCAGGCAATCAAAAGACCTGTCACGAGCAGGCAATTCAAAAGACCTGTCACGAACAGGCAATTCAAAAGACCTGTCATGAGCAGGCATTTCTAAGACATGCTACGGGCATGCACCTTAAAGACCGTCATGAGCTGGCATCTCTAAAGTCTTGCCCAGAGCAAGTACAATTCTCGAGCAAACTACCAAGTTGATAAACCAAATGCTCTAGCTCATAATTCTCGAGCAAAACTACCAGGTTGATAAATCAAATTGAAGAATATTCGAACTCATAATTCTCGAGCCAATTTCCATGTTGGTCAATAGACCAAGGCTGAAAGACTGATCGAGATTCATAACTGGTCGAGTTTCATGGTCAATGGGCTGCTAGAACTTCATGATTCTAAGAGCTCGAGCTTTGTATCCCTTGGTCATTATGATTTTTGAAATCCCTCGAACTTTGCAATATCCTCGAGTTTATAACTTTTACCTTAAAGTTTTTCTAAAAATAGCTCATCTTTATAGTTCTAAATAGGTCGAGTTTGTTGCGCGATTAACCTAATTTTAAACAGTTTGACCTCTATATTTTAAAGATCTTCGAGTTATTGATAATTGAGCTATATAAAAGATCTTCTATGTATATAAAGCAAGATACATAGAATTACTAAATATTAGTCTAAATCCCCAGCCCAGGTCGTTCGTCAAGCTCGGATGGTCCTCGTCAGCTTCATCGCCCTCGATATCAACATCCCGATCGTCGTCGCTTCCTCAGATACCGAAAGCTCGAGGTCCCTAGCAATTTCAGGGATGTCCTTGAAGTCCTCGGGCTTAGCTTCAAGCCTCGAATGCATAAATGCTCGAGCCTCCTTCAAAACGTAAAAGTGTGATCCCAAGGCGTACTTGTCCTTTAACGCATTGAACTCCACGGATACCTTAAAGTCCTCAATAGCAACATCCCGAGCTTGAACTAATTTTCCTTCAAAATCTTTTTGAGCTCGCTCCAGCTCGAGGTTCAACTCTTCGACCTTGTCCTAGTAAACACTGACCTCATCTCGTGCTTCACGAAGCTCGTTCTTGGCCTTATCGCGTTCCTTCATGAAAAGGACACGCTCAGCCTCCAGATTAGATATCCATTTCTTTCAATCCTTGACCTCATCGAGAAGGCGATCCATCTTTTGAGACTCATCCGTTCCCTTCAAGGAAAGACCTCGAGCAACGCTTAAGGCCTGAAAAATTACGAACCTGAGCTTATAAGTTAAGTAAATAAGTTGGAATAATAAATAATGATTTCTCGAGCTCACCTTGCTTAGTAAATTCTCGACCATCTTTATACCTCAACAGGCCCCAGGTCTCCTCAATACTTGTCGATTATTCTCAGAACTAGGTGGCATACATCGTGGTCTTCAGAATAGTCAGACCTTCGTAAAAAGTCCTTATCCTTGAGATCCACAATGACAGATGTGGCTCAAAGCTATGAGGTTCCTTGGGAAGTACCTTGAGGAGTAGGTCGAGCAGGCATCGACTTTCCCTTGCCCAGTGATGTTATCCTCACTCTTGATGACTCACTAGGACCACTCTCAAGATGCTTGTGCATAGAATCCCGAAGTATTTTCCTCCATTTCTTCTGGCCTGGGGCCCTGGCTTGTGAGGCCTTACTCTTTTCCCCCACAGTCTGATGAAGAATAGAGGGATCGAAAGTCATTTCTGCATAATTCACAAGATGTTAGCACGAGAACAATGTCATAAGTATATAAATTAACAAATAAAAGTACAAATCCTACCCTCGACGCCTTTCATCTCTACCATATCGATAATGTCATCCCTGAGGATATCATCTATGTCATAGACAAGAGGGTCGAGATTTTCTAACATCCGACCTTCCCTCTCTAAAGACTCAAAATAAGCCTGACCTTCACAAAAGCTCGCGTATCTGGAAACCCCTATTGAGGACTAAAAAGGAGGTCGAGATCTTAAGGTATAATGAAAAACCACTTTTATTTCCATTCCTTCAGTAAACTAGGCATCTTTGGGATCCTAAACCCTCCCCATGATGAAAGATAGGCAAAGCAAGTATACAGTGGAAGTTGTTTTAAATCGAAGACCATCCTATAGAGGTCGACGTAGGGCATAATGCCTAGGTATCTACAGGCTATGAAAAAATAGGTTAGCATTATCCACCCATTTGGCACTAGTTGCCCTAGGCACATGTTATACTTGACCAGTAGGGCCACGAAGAATAGATGCAGGGGCCACCTAAATTCCCCATTTAGAAAATCTTTAAAAATTACAAACTTCTCTTCTCGAGCCAGAGCCATCCTATTCCCATGCTCGGGTGACCTAATGTCACAGCTCGGCATTAACCCATATTCCCGAGCAGTTGATATTGCTAGGTATTCCTTAAATTTACAGGGATGGTTGGGATATGTAAAAAGGATCGAATTTTCTTAAGCTCGAGGCTAAACATTTATAGAAATGGCTGTAGGAATAATCAAGCCTCCTTGGTCCTCAGGCGTTGTTCCTGAGGACGAGGACGACCTATCACTATCAATACTCGACATCCTATCCTAAGTTAAAACTTTTCTAAAAAAGCAACTTAAGTTCTCGAGCTCTTAACTTAAAACTTGATCTCGATGTGGGCTAAGGAAGTTACTGAGATTCAAAAGGTGAAAAATGAACGAGAAATGGAGTATTTATAGCCCTCCTTGAAGAAGGTCGAGGGTCACCTCCTTAACCCTTGGATTATGCCACGTGTCGTTCATCCAAGACATATGTTTTTACTGTCTTTTTTCACCGAGGGCTTATGTCATATAACGTATGCCCTCGAGGATATAAAAAATATGTTAGGTAATATGACTTCGAGGATTCCGATGACACTACACCCATCCTCGAATCTTGAGCATAGTTGCATAGGGGCCAGTGATATGGTTACCATTATGCTCGAGCATAATAAACTTGAGCTTCACCCGTTCTGTGGAACACACCTTTATTCCTTGGGGTAAGCATGTGGTGCTCGAGCATGCTCGAGCATATGCACCATTAGTTTTGCTTGGTTTGGTGACAACATACCTTAAGATATGTCCTCAAGTTTGTATGATCCCAAAGATTGTTTTGTCCTCGAGCCTTTTAATTATCTCAAAGGTTCCCTTAGACATAAGACCAATTTTAATTTCTAGGAATTTTAAGTCTATCCAAATACCTCAAGTTGAGACTCCTATGTCCTGAAGGAATCTGTATCACTAAGTGCCATAGTCTAACTAGATCTACAGTTGTAGTACAATACTCATCATAAGTACACTTAGCAAACCAAGTCCAATCGAGAATGAGCTACCTACCTCTATAAATACCAGGCTCTAATTCATTATTCATGTACGTTTTTACATATAATTTCAGCACCCAAACTTTTCGCATATTCTCTCTCTGACTTAAGTATCGGAGGGGCGTCGAGGTGAGGGACGACGAGGTACACCTCGATGTCTTTGTTTCAGGTACCAGAATATCTTGTTCGTGCTCATTCTTAGTCATCAAACTTGAAAATCAACATGTACGATTTTTGGTAGTATCAAATTCTAAAACTTTTCAAACGTCGAATTTAACTCCTGAAACTTATGAATTTTTACTGATTGCTCCATTAATACTTCTAATTGATCTATTGCAATTCGGTAAATCTTCAATTGCTTCAAGTTAGTTTCAGTTAAGTTGAAAATAACATATTTTTACATAAATTGTATTCAAGTTTGGATTTTCCTATAATTAACATAATTTATACAAATTAAGTTGAGAATTACTCAATTTATAAATAAATAAATAAGAATAGACACCCGAATAGGCACATAAAATGCACTTATCCCTTATAACCCTTTTTTTTTTTTTCAAAATTTGCTCAATTTTACAAACTCCAAGAAGTAATTATTGGAAGTAACACTCAATGAAGCACTAAAATTTAATGTGACATCATAAAAGGTTCTTAAAAACTTGGCTAATTGTATATCTTTCTCCCAATCATAACTTGTTGGTAGCCCCTCTCTTTTTTTCCACCTTAATTACATCAAAATATTTAAAATAAAATCAAACCACTTCCTCTGTTCTTTCAAAGGCTTGTTCAAAATTCAACATTAAGAATGTTGAGTTCCATCTAGTAGGAACATCTAAAACAGAAAGTTTTTTCCATGCAATTTTTTCTCTTTCAATGCGATATTTAAATTTCATTAACGGGGAAAGAGATGATCGAAAATATTTGACCATATTGCGAATACTTTCTATAGGTGGATTAAACTATTTCAACCATTTGTTTAACAATCAAATATACTAATGCACATGCACATGGCCAAGTCTGAGAATTTTGAGGCTTTAGGCGACTTATTAAATGAGACCCTTCAACATAAATTTTTTTACATGTGTAAAACTATTTAAATAAATAATATATCTATATTTTAAATGAAGACTTGGTATAATCCAAAAGAAAGAATAGGAAAAAAATTATATTGACAACTCTAGAAACTGGTGTAACATAATTTATAGCACAATATCCCATTGATAGAAAAATATTACCAGAGTGTAAATAATAATCTCTAAAATTATTAATCAGAAAATATATATTTTTAGAAGATAATGTGAAGAGTTGAGATTATTTTGTGATGAAAAACAAAACTAGATTCTAATGATATTGATTTGAAAACCTTTTAATAAATTTGAGATTTTGAGGGATTAAAGTTTCGAAATCAATAATGTATTTAGACCAAATGTATATTTATTGAAGGATCGAGAATTACCCTACTAATATTGAACTCATTTCGAAACTCATAATAATTGACACATTATTGACCCAAGAGAAAGCTAATTTGGATAAATCAAATTCAAGTTATAACTATTAAAGTAAACTATTTAATGAGTAATATTAGTTTCCAAATTAAACCACAATTACCATAACAATATTGAACTCATTTGATAGCTAGTAATTAATTATGTATATTAAACTCGAGAAAAAATATATTTTGAATAAGGTCGAACTTAATTAGAGTTGACCAAACAAATATAGCTATACAAATTGGGTCTCTATTTCAATTTGAGGCCCCATTCACATTTGAGGTCTTAGGCCATTGCCTAGTTTGCTTAGGGCCGACCCTGCACATGCATATAAGAGTCACTTAAAATCATAGTATCGTCAGGTTTTCAATTCTTCAACTTGTTTTTTTTTTCACATAAATGATTGTTGTATCATTTGTGTTGCATTACTACAGTAATGGCACCTACATGCTCTGTTCTCCAATCAAGCAAACAATTTTCCATAAGTTTTTCAATGGTCTTCCCTTTATGATTTGGAACAACAGGAAAACTTAATATCCTATTATTCAATTTTCAACTTCTATCAATAAAGTGTGCCATTCTAGCATACATCTCGCTATCGCCTTAAATAGCAATTTGATCGAATCATGCACAGACAATGAAGATCTCGTTTAATATAAAATAAGTAAGATCAATTATGCTATCCTGAGTTGCCCTTTATATGCCTTCGAACTGGATTTAAAATGAAGAATGATGTAAAAATGCTTAGGATTTCATGGTGTTGTCCATGACTACGTATGGCTCTTCAGGAGTAAAAATAAAGTCATGACTTGTGAGAGGGCAACGACCAACAGCTAAACCTAAATCATTTTTACAATAAAATTGCTCATTTAGATAAATGAAAACAGAGAACAGTGGCAATACATTTTTTACAATATTATGGAATAGGCTTCTACACATAGAGCTCGTTATTTGAGATGCTTTCTTTTGACCCAATTTTTCGTAATACCAACGTGGACAATAGATGCCGAGACCACTCACGCCAACTCAAGCAAGTTACGGTGTGTTTTGATCAGAGAACAGAACGAAGAAGGGGAGTGCGTGAATGCAAGAGATTCTTTACAACGTGAGACAAAAATGGTTGAGTACCGGTGATAGTGAATAAGATGATTGTAATAACAAACAATCACCAACAAAGTGTCAATAACTTAAGGTCAAACTAACAAATGTAGAACAAGCAAGAGAGTATATTGAGAGTATTTTTCCTAAGTGTATTCTTGTATATTAGAATCAATATTTAACAGATCATCCTCTACAATTTACAAAGACCACCTATTTATAAAGTTCTGACCGACGTGATGATTGTTGGATCAGAACCACGTGATTTCATCTCCTTGAGTAAAATCTCACACCACTAAGTCTATCATACATTAAATACATTGACAACGGGTCAACTGTCCTATACATTAGGCTGACACACCTGGTATTCTTCATTACAAATGTTACATCAATCATTTCTAAAGATTGCATACAATTCTTGTAAAAGATAGCTTCAACTTCAGGGACTTCGGATGAATTGAGGGCTTCGACCGGATGTCGCTTTGTATTGGTAGTCTTCTGTGTGAAGAGTTTTAGGCATTTAGGCAGTACCTCGATACATGAGTTTCAGCCTTTATTTGACTTCATTGAATTTGACCAATTGGGTCTTTGTTGACTTTTCTTTCCACGTGGACTGCGACATATATACTGTTGCTGACCCTGTTTTTCTTTTTGTAGAAAATTTTGAAAAATGAGGCATCTCATCCTCGACATGGCCACTATCCTTGCTACAGCCTCCACTATTGGGAGGAAAGGGCTGAAGCCCTCATCTCTTGCAGGAAAATAGGCGAAGGACTAAGGTGAGAAGATCAGTCGGGTAGCTCGTAGCCACAAGGAAGAAGGATAACCTCCCGTAAAGGAAAAGGGTAAAAACATAGTTGAGGAGGTCCCCAAAATGAAACATCGCTTCTCCACCACTGGAGAAGGTAGGTCAATCGCCATCCTATCTCCTCGCTCCGAGGTCTCCACTGGGGAAACACTGATGGCAGCTTTAATAGCTGCGGTGAAGGGGGGCCAAAAGAGGCCAACTCTTGTAGATCTTTTAGAACAACGGTCGTCGAAGAGGGCCAAACTTCGAGCAGGTCGATAGCTTCTCACTTGGCCAACTATAAAGTTGTAGTCTTCTAAAAGAGTGACGAATTGGCTCCAGAGGTTCTGACCATGCTTCCTCTAAAGGTTCAAACTGTCACATCTACATTTCACAAGTTCTGGATGCATAGGTAGTAGAGCTTTATAGAGATAAGTGATGTGGTGAACCTCTTCGCCACTATGGTTAGCCAGACGGGGAGGGCCTTTGGAGTGGCCATACATGCTGAAGCCCTATTTAAAAACCTTTAAAATAAAAATAGAGAGTTTAAAAATAAAGCCTCTTAGGCCGATGAGGCAGCCAGCAAGGCCAAGGCTGAGGCTGATGCAATAAGAAAGCAGCACGTTGAGAAGTCTATGAAGCTTGCTTCAATATTGGCAGAGATTGAAAAGCTGAAGAAGAAAGTCCACTTCTACGACAAATCTGGTGGAGATTTCTAACGCCCACCATAAGCTATCTGCTGAAGCCTTGGAGAAGACAAATAAGAAGAATGCTGCCTTGAAGCAGCATATGGGGGAGCTGAATGATAAAGTTTTTGGCTTGACAAAGGATGAATAGCTAGGCAGGAAGCTTAATCTACTGGTGATGACGTTGTTAAGTACTACATTGCTAACTTCCACCTAACGGAGGTGTACCAAAGCTTTACAAAGTACCGGCGAAGGTATGCTTATACCGAGATAGTAGAATGGATTGAAGTTAACCCTCAAGCCATCAATACCTTTGAGTTGAGGTCATAATTTTTGGAAAAGGGAGAATAAAACCCTCAAAATCCAATAGAGGATAGCCACGTGATCGAGATTGAGGACGATGCTGCTGAAGAAACTTCTGAAGCAATGGCTCACAATGCTATAGTTCTCTTTGTAGCTCCCCCTCCCCCACCTGTTTAGCTAATAGGTTTTTCTTTTTGCATTTTCCATATAAATGGCTTTGGCTAACCATTGTAATGATTTATTCAATGATTATAATTTTTTTTATCTACATACTTGTGTTTTATTTACTTTCTGCTTACTTTACTACTTTGCAATGCTCTTCAGCCTATTTCGTTTGCAATTCGTTATTCAAATTTGTAATTTTGTACAAGTGTTAGAAGGTTGTTTACCTTTCTAACTTGACATTTGAGTTTATTTGCTTCATTTGTGTGTGATCCTGTATTTTATTTCACTTCAAATTTTTACTTAAGACTTGTTTATTTGAAATTTGTGCAAGTGTTGGTAGTTCTCGTGCCTTTTATTTATTTCACTGAGCATGGTGTTGAGCGGTTCACCCATACTGAGACTTCCTTAACAACTTTTGTTGTTAAGATCATGTGATGTCCACTCCATGAGTAAGGAGATGGTCCTTTTTAGGATGCAACTTTTTGTCGAAGTGCCCACACTTCTCTACATATGGATGGTTCATCTATGCAAAGTCTTCTCCCTTGACTTTTGTCAATATGAAGTAATTTTTTTCCCATAAACTGGACTTAATAAAATTAAGAACAAATTTAATGTAATAGAATTAATAATTTTCATGAGCATGAGGTTGAGAGGTTCATCCACGTTGAGGCTTTTTAACAACTTTTATCGTAAGGGCATGTGTTGTCCACTTCGCGAGTAAGGAGGTGGTCCCTTTCGGGATCCAGTTCTTCGTCAAAGTGCCCACACTTCCTTGCATGGGGATAGTTAATCCATGCAGAGGCTTCTCCTAGGACTTTTGTCTCTGGGACGTACTTTTTCTTTACAAACACTTTAATAAAAGTCAATTCCATGTGGGAGGTTTGGTAGGTTCCATCTTCTCTTCTATTTTTGGAAAAAGGGTGAACTCTGCCACAAAATCTCCTAAGGTTTGTCATTTAACAATAGCCCTTGGTTTGAACACAATATCAAACTCGCTAAATTCTACAGCCTACTTTAGTAATCTTCTCGAACCATCGGGTTTCTGTAGCATTTGATTGAGAGAAAAGTTAGTTAGCATGTGCTTGGTGTGGACCTAAAAATATGACCTCAATTTTCGAGAAGTTGTCACCAAAGAGAGTGCTAGCTTCTCCATGTCTAGATAACGAGTCTCTGCTACTAAAAGTGTTTTGCTTACATAATAAACAGGTAGTTGGTAACCATCTTCATCTTTTATAAGAACTGAACTAATTACGTTGGGCGTTACTGCTAGGTATAGCTGTAGTGGTTCGTTAGCCTTGGGTTTGGAGAGGAGGAGAGCCTGTCCCAAGTGCTTCTTCATCTCTTGCAAGGCTACCTCCCATTCTTCTGTCTACTAGAACTTATTTCCTCTTTTCAGAATCTTGAATAAGGATAGGCATTTGTTCATCGCCTTTGAGACGACGTGGTTCAAAATAGCTATATGTCTAGTGAGGCTTTGCACCTCTTTAGGTTTCTGAGGTGACCTCATTTCAATCAAGGCTTTGATATTCTTTGGGTTGGCTTCAACGCCTCTTTGATTGACCGTGTAGCCTAGAAAGTTTCCAAAGGCAACTTCGATAGCGCATTTAAGGGGATTAAGCCTTATCCTGTACCTTCGCAATATTTGAAAAGTTTCACCGATGTACTTGACATGATCCTGTACCTTCAAGCTTTTCACCAGTACATCATTTACATATACATCCATTATCTTTCCAATGAGGTCAGCGATTGTCGATTAATTTCAGATACATAGATTCCAGGATAAAGCAATTGTTGATTAACTTCTTTACTTCGTCGTTTAAAGCTTTGTATCTCTCTAAATTGAGGGCTCTTCTTTTATGTTTATGAGTTGTAGCCTTAGGATCGATTTTCAAGTGGTGGAAACTGACTTTTGGATCAATGCCAACCATGTTTCATGCTTCCATGCGAAGACGTCCAAGTTTTTGTGCAAGAAATTTTTCAGTTTTTTCTTGGCCTCTAGTGGTAGATCTTTTCCAACTTGCAGGCATTTGGGGGGATCCTAGGAGTTTACTTGAAAACTCTCCAATTCCTTTACTAGGCCGTTTGAGGCTCACAGATGATGCGAAGGTCCAATTCCTCCAAATTAGTTGCTTCTTTAGCAACGCTTCCTTCTTCAGGGACACATGCAATTATTGGACAGTATTTTCTTCAGAGGTGTTTATGACTTTAATGACCATCCTTTCTTTAGAGGCATCTAATAATTTAATGTCTTCTCATTCCTTAGAGTTTTGCCCTTATTCAGGACGTCATCCATGTCAATTTCTACTATGATTACATTGACATTTCTCAGTCTTGCTTCCCAAAGGGAGTTTGAATAGCATTCCCTTGTACTCCTCTGATCACCTTTGACCATGGCGATGTCATTTTCTTTTGGGAATTTCATACATAAATGGTGAATAAATGTAACAGCTCATAATTCATTTAATATCGGTCTCCCAAGCACTTTGGGGGTAGGCTGAATGATTGTCCACCACCATAAATTTAATAAAATGATAAGCAGTTAAGGGTGCCGTTCCCATATTTATTGTAAGAGTGATTTTACCCTTTTGGAGGATGCTATCGCTAATAAAGCCATACAAGGGAGAATTCATTAGGGTTAGCTCTTGATTAACTTCCATTTTATCAAAGGTGGCTCCAAAGATGATGTTGTCAGGGCTCCATTATCCACTAGCATCCTCTGCAGGCAATTGGGGGCTACAATGGCCCTTACCACTTGGCGTCACAATGTGGATAATGTACATCAACTGTATCGTCTTAGGTGAATGTGATGGGTTAAACCCTTCTATCAGTGGAGGGTCGGTTGTTGCTGACTATGAAGCTCGCCATTGAGAGGTCTTTTACTTTCTTTGTAAAGTTTCCTTGAGAATTTCTAGATTCTCCCCAACATATGGGCATCCAAAAATTGTGTAAATGTCTATGATCGGTTCACGGCCAGTTCTTCTTTGTCTTTGACCATCTCTAGGTCTTTCTCAATCACTATCTTTCATTCGAGGGATGTCGTCTCTATTGAGGCTCTTCAACTCATCATTCTTGGGCTATTGGTTCTGCCTAGGAAGAATGTTTATTCGAAGACACCTATTTATCCATTGATTGTTATTCTACGGGTGTAATATCTCTACAGCTAGTAGTGATGTAGCTAGAGAAGTGGAGATAATTACAAAAGAGGGGCACTTCGTCCCTATTTCTTGGTTCAACGCCTCGTCATCTACCTCTCTCTCTTTGGGAGAATTGTTGGTAGCTAGGATTCAGTTCCTCATAAGCCAAAGTAGGCACTGCACTTAATGTTGCTGTAGCCAATGCTTGTCTTGGATTGGGGGAGGTCGATGTCTGACCTGGTGGTCCATCAAGTGTGAGGTTGGGCCTCTTCCTTGCGTTTGAGGACTTGGAAGTCCTTGGTTTGCCCTATTCCTATGATTTCTCAATCATTTCCCTCCTTATTATTTCCAATAAGGCATCATAACTGGCATGGTCTTTGTTTTGCGCATCTCTCCAGAAAAGAGAGTTCATGTCCAGTCCACCCCTTAGGGTTGTCACAGCTTTCCTATCAGTAACTTGCACACAATATGTCATTTCATCAGTGAAACGAAACATGAATCTTTTCATTGACTTGCTTTGTTGCTATCTCATATCCTATAAGCATTGTATTAACCCTTCACCTTCTTTGTTTGTTTTAAAGCACTTAAGAAAAGTTTTCTTGAAGTTTGGCCAACTTTAGATGATTCCTTTCGGAAGCATGGTATACCATATTTCTGCCGCTCAACTTAGGGTTAAGTCGAATGCTCTACACTTCATGTCAATGTGGCTCTTCTTATGCTCATGTGAGTCATGAAGCTATTGAGATGCTTCACAGGATCGCATCTTCCGTCATAGTTGGAAATTTTAAGGTGCATGAAGTGGTTTAGTACAGGGGCATTCCTAATCCTTTGCAAAAATGGTAGATTGTCATCATCATAATCAAGATCGTAGGACTTTGTGGCTCATCTGAATCTTTATCTTCCTAACCTGAGTTTCTGGGGTGGTTGGGAAGGTCTTGCTTGACTCTGATTTATTCTACTCTCCTTTTATGCCTATTTCTAGGGAAAGGATTTCAAGGCACATCGTTATAAATCGGCTCATTTTGTCTTTCAAACCGAAGAGGTTCCTATTTCCTATTTCTAGGAATAGGAAGAGGTTAAGCCTAACTATTTCTTGGCAGCCCTGGGCTCAGCCATCAAAGACACGGACCTCTGGGCATGTCTTCTAGGTCATAGTTTGGAAAAAAGTTGACGAGACCTCGGTCGGTCGGTCACTGTCATAGTTGATGGATATATCAACCCCAATTTTCCTTTCCTGGAAAACTTCCTCCCTTATGTAATGTTGGTAGCCAGCCATTTGGCTTTGGACTTCCTTTTCACCATGGTAGTATTTTTCTTGTGAAGGATCGTGAAATGCATTTCATTGGGCTGCGAGCATGCTCCTTAGCAGTTCATGCATGGCTATGTTCTGTTGGGTTATATTTCTCATGTTTACGGTCATTGTGGCCACCTCCCTAGTGAACCTAGCAGCTATCGTGGACTCACTTCATCGTTCGTGAGGTTGATGGCGAGTTGCTGGGACAACATGCGAGGGTTCCCCTTTTTCAAGGTGCTATCTAGCCTTTCGGGGTGCAGATTCTTCATTGTTTGAACTCATGATAATAAGCTTTTTCCGGACAAATGATATACTTTTTTTTGAGGATTAGACTAGCTTCCAATCAAACGATTTATCTTGGACATTCTTAACGGTTCTTTTTTCAAGAATACTCATTTTTTCAAAGGCTTGAAAATCACTTCACAATAAGAGTTGCTTCCAACTGGCTTTTTTCCCACAGGGTTTTCATGGTTAAATGTGTGGTTCCTCACAGACGATGTCAATCTGTTGACGCCATTTTTTGTAATGCCAATGTGAACAATAGATGTCGGCCCGACTCATGCCAACTCGAACAAATTCCTGCATACTTTGACTAGAGAACTAGACAAAGAAGAGGAGTGCATGAACACAAGAGATGCTTTATGGTGCGAGATAAAAATGTTCGAGCACCGACGATAGTGACGAAGATGATTGCACTAACAAACAATCACCAACAAAGTGTCAATAACCTAAGATCAAACTAACAAATATAGAACAAGCAAGAGGGTATATTGACAGTTTTTTTCTTGAGTGTATTCTTGTATATTAAAATCAATATTCAAAAGACCATCCTTTACAATTTACAAAAACCACATATTTATAAAGTTCTGGCCAACGTGGTGATCGTTGAATTAGAACTACATGGCCTCATCTCCTTGACTGAAGCCTCACATACTAAGTCTATCATACATGAAATACATTGACATTGGGTCGCCGCCCTATACATTAGGCTGACACACCTCATATTCTTTACTACAAATGTTACATCAATCATTCCTAAAGATTACCTACAAATCTTGTAAGAGGCAGCTTCAGTTTCAGGGACTTCGGATGAATTGAGGGCTTCGACCGGAGGGAGTTTCGTATTGGTGGTCTTCTATGTGAATACTTTCGACTTCTTCTTTGATTTTTTACGTAAGCTTGGGTTTAAGAGATTTAGCCAAATAGTCAGTGTTTCGGCACATGAGCTTCAACCTTTATTTGACTTATTTGTATTTGACCAATTGGGTCATTATTGACGTTTTCTTTTTTTTTTTCCTTACTGCTTTATAACTTTTGATATTCTTATGCTGAATCAATTCAAACTTCAAAACAACTCGAACCATTCCTGAGTAGCTCTGCTAATTGACATGGGCGAACCAGCAGAGCCTTTTTTGTATATGGTATTAGAATGTGCTTATCAGTATAATAGACAAGATTTAGCTTCTTTTTCTTTCTTAATACTAACAAATGGTGTCTAATCTATATTACAAAACCTGCCATCAGGGCTTTGTTATCTTAGATTCGGAGGGCATTGTCCTGATCACCTCTCCACCACATCCAAACTACACTTACTCTATTCTAGAAAGTGTTCTAGCTGGCATCGACATGGTTAGTGGCTTTTATTATGCATTTTCGCTACCTTCACGTGTCATCGTATGATTGGACCCGCTGGACCAATAGCTACTTGAGGCCGATCCGGCCGTTAATTCAAACTAAAGCATTACACTTTTGATCGAGCAGCCAATTTTGAATTGGACGTCTACTCCCTACTGCCCCTCTATAAATTGATATTGAAAGCCATCGCAGACGCGATGTGATGGATTTCTCGAAGAAATGGAAGTGGACTGGAGGTCCTTCAAGAACCACTAGTAAGAAACATACCCGGAGGGTTTTACAGTTCAACTCTACTCAGAGGCTTCAACTTCCTTATAGTTTCCGACGACCACGGTCGTGGGGTTTCAAATCGATTAATCAGCATATGACGTCGAAGGTTACTATGTATAATGTAGGATGTACTGGTGATATTCATTTTCTTAATCCTTGTCCCGTATGGATGTTATTGGATACTAGGCATACTCAAAAAGTCAAATGGACAGGTATTCACATTTGTGGACATATATCTTTGTGTAACGAATCTAATACTCATAACATGTATCAATGGATATATGTTTGGATCGTTTATTATCGTCGACCTGGTAATGCTGACCCAGAACGAGGAGATGTATTCATAGGGAACTCCAATTCGCCTGAGAATTGGATGAAAAACCTATCTAATGGTGATAGGTTCGTTATATGTCGAAAGAAAGTGTATTCTTTGATAGGTCGAGGTGTTGACGAGGCTGCTTCTTCTACTGCTATGGTTATTGCCTTTGATGTTGAAAGACAAAATGGATATTTTCCTTATATGAAATTGAGGACGTTTGATATTTATCTAAAATTGTCTGGTACTTCTAAGTTCAAGGAAGTTACGTCCGGTAACGTCGACGATATGCAGGGAGGAGCTTATTATTTGATTGCGGCGACTTATCATCAACATCTTTGTGAAATATCGTTTCAAAAATGATATGCTTTGGTTCAACATCTTTTTGCATTATGATAAATCATTTTGGTAGGTCAGAAATGATATGCTTTGGTTCAGAACTAGAACAAAGGGATGAGAAGTGAAAATGAAGGAAAACATTTTAAAGCACAGTCCACATGACTAAAGCTTTATAGTAAAGATGATTAAACCAAAAAATCAACTACATTTGCCCTGTAATGTAAGCTAAAGCTAAATTTTATTAACCATATTCTTATGATAGCAGAAATCAAAAGTTTATGCATACAAAATTCTTGAAAATAAACATTTTTCATTGTGGATTTTATGCCCATTCTACTACCCTGTTAATCTCTAGATTATGAATTACAAATCTCAGCTCATCCAGTTGTGATAAACATAATTGAATTTACAATTCATTCATATGCCAACTCCTAGAACATTGTTTCTACCTAAATAAACTTTTCACATTAAGTTTGAGCCATATTATTTTGAAAGAATGTATTTTGGAATAGTAGATTGATGGACAATGTGTGGTTGAAAATGAGTAGAAAAATGAGAATGAAAATTATAATATGGCTCAAACATGGGCTAAAAAAAAAAATAGTTAGTTGTCACGTGCATATCCTCCACCCAATTTTTTTTTTTAGCACCATGCTTCTACAAATTACCATATTCCCATTAAATGATTGAATGAACACAGATTTTCAATCTTATATTAGCAAGCACATAGAAGATTCTATAGCCTCAAATCACCCACAAAAATATCCAAATAGACGAATAAAATTCTTAGCCCATGTTACGTTATTATGGATGTCACAAAGAAATTATATAAAAAATAGCGCAAAAGAATTGCAGTTCTTCGTCGTATATAACTAAACCAGTGATCCGCATATGAATTAGAAATACATATAAAAACATTGAAAGATGCAGTACCATTTAGGAGATGAGACTTGAGGAGCGGTTTGATTTGATGAAGAGCGTTACGCAGTTTAAAAATCTTAAATAACACAATGAGGGCATGAATTTTAGGTGAATTGTGAAGTGTGGGCTTTCGCTGAAATTTGAAGGAAAAAATTTGGGAAAATTTCATTATTAAGACATTAAGTATGACATATTTCAAATCTAAGAAATAAGGTTTACTTTTTAAAAAATTAGATATTAATTTAAATTTATTTATTAAATAATTAATTAAAAATATTTATTAATTAAATATACTAGGATCACAATATTATATAATTTATGGTCACAGTTATGTATTAGTCATAATTACAGATGCCACGATCACAAACAACAAATTTTACAAGTTACAATTTATTTCTCGATCACAAATTAAATAAATTAATTGGTCACATATTATTTTTTGATTACAAATCACAAATTTTATGATCCACAACTCATTTCATGGTCACAAAATATCGAATTAATTGATCATAAATTATTTTTAAGCCATACATTATCAAATTATTGGTCATAAATTATTTTTAAGTCACACATTATCAAATTATTAGTCACAAATTATTTCACGGCCACTAATCAAAAAATTTATAGGTTACAATTTATTCATCGGTCATAGATCAAAAAAATTATAGGTTACAATTTATTTATCGGTCGTAAATCATAAATTTCATAAGTCACGACTCAAACTTTTAGGTCACATATTATTATTAATCACATTGGTCACAAAATCCCCAATTCATTGATCACATATTATTTATTAGTCACAATTAACAAAATAATTGGTCACCTACCCACCCTACCCCACAATCACTGCACCACCGCAACGACCACCACCATCACCATCGTAGCCAATATCACAACCACCACCACCTTACTGCAATCGCCGCCACCAACACTGCCTCATAATCTGAAATTCACCATATCTTCCACCTCTACCACACCACACCACAACCACCAAAAAAATTCCCAACCTGCCATTGCCATCCGCACTTTCAATACACTACAAATCAACCTCTAACTCTAGCCACCACAAAATCAAAAAAAGATAGAGAAACGAAAAACCTAATTTTTGCAACGGGCTCGACAATCGACCCCATCGACTGGAAACTCCGCCACCATTGGATCCAACAAAGCCACTACCACCCAAACACCACCACTACCATAGCCTCCATCCACCACCAACAAAAAACAGACCCAGGGCACATCGCTCAGACCACAGCCAACATTATCATCATCACCACCACCAAGATCCACCACCACCATCAACAAAATCATAGCCACCACCATATTCAACATAACCTTTGTCACCATTGGATCCCAACATAGCTACCACCACCTAAACACCACCACCATGAGCACCACCACCACCAACCCAACCACGACGTCGCTGGGATTTTGCAGTAACAAGGCATTCTCATATTCTAAGGTAGGACATGCCCTTGCCTTTCCTTCGATGGCTGGGTCGTAGAAGGTAGTGGTTACTGCCTATTCCAAGGTGTAGGAGATAGCTGGGATGGCCTATGCCTGGGTGTGTCGGAGATAGTTGGGTTGGCCCCCGTCTCGTTCCTGTGTGGCTGATTTTGTCAAACACACTAACAGAACTTTGTAGCATGTGTTCTTGCTCATATTCAGGGGAAAAATTATCCTCCATGTCAACTTGGGCTTCGATAGGTCGGCCAGAAGCATAGTTTGAGAAAATATCAATCCTCACTTTCCTTTCAAGGGGGTTAACTTCCCTAGCCTACATGGGAGGTAGGGCCCTCTAATTTTGGGCTTCACTCTCACACGGATAGTATCTTTTCGGAGTAAAAAGAGGGATTGGAGGTCCATATTGGCCTTGTATCTGCATGAGGAGTTCTTGCATGGCCATATTTTATTAGGTGATATTTCTTGTGTTGGCAACATGGTTCCTATCTCCTGGGTAAGTTGAGCAGCTACCCTCATCCTACCATGCCTATGGTGGTAGTGGGGTCGAAGCCGACCCCTTGGAGCCGTTGCTTGTATAGCCTCTTCATCGGGGTTTTTTCTTACCCTTCTAGGAGGGACATCACGATCTGAAGTTATTTTTCTTTAGCTAAACTATCAATTTTTTTCCACTTTTGGGGCTTTCTCTTATTTTTTTTCAAGAACAAATCAATTTTCAACGGGGATGCCCAGTTATCCTCCGATAAACTTTTTCTATGGGAATGTTTGTAGTTATAGTGACGTTTTCCACAAACAACGCCAATCTGTTGATCTCATTTCTCGCACCCTATACGTGGACAACAGATACTGGGCCCACTCACGTTCGCTCAAACTAATTTCAACACACGTGGAATTATTGTCAATCGATAATAAAAAAGGGTTTGGACTTGGAAGAAGCTTTATAACATGAGACAAAAATGTTCGAACTCCGGTGAGATATATGCAATAAATTACCCAATAATGCACGACCAACTAAGCCAAACTCAAAATCAAGATCACTCATCAAACACTAAAAACCAAAGACTAATCTAAAATGAAGAGAATCTTTGGCTTGCAATCAACAGTTTTGCATTTCCTCCAATGACACAAATTAAGGGTATTTATAGTGTTGCATGTGAAATAGTAACCATTGGATGGGGGATATGTGGCTTCATCTCTTTTATCGAAACATCACGTCCTAGGTATCAATTTTGACTCCACTAGCCTGTGGCGCATTAAATGTTCCAAAAAGGTAGCGACCACCCCATAACCTATGCTGACAAATTGACCTTTCTACTCATTATACCCAATCAATCATTCTAAAATGATTTCTTAAATTCAAGATTTTCAAACGTGGATTGTCACCAGCCTTAGTTGAGCCTTGGGAATTATTTCGTTAAACCTTGCCACTTTGGTAAAGAAGTTTCATTTGGACCTCAGATTTGTCTTTAGTAGATGGGCTTCGAAAGAGGTTAGCCTCATCAGAGTTGCTAGCAAAGCGTGGTGAACCCATATATTTAAATTTACAAACAGAACCAGAAAGTTTAGATAATTTTGACGAAAGTCTAGATAATTTAGAATGTTTAAAGTATTTATCTCTAGAGACCTTAAAGTCGATTTCATACCAAGAACCAAATAATTTTTAATTTTTAATAAAACATCGTCTAAAGTAGATAATACAGAAAGAATTTTAGAATTAGTTGAAAAGATTCAAATACAAGACCCTTTAACACATTGGGATACAATAAGATAAAAGCTAAATTAGAAACCATATAAAAATTAGAACAACAGAAATCAAACATACAAATAATGACATATTAGATTTTAATATGCAGATTAAAGAGTTATTAGATTAAAAGTAATAAGACTATCTAACAGTTAATATAGATCTGCAACTTTTATGGTTAGAAATCAAAAATTAAAAGAGGAAAGACAAGAATGGTTATAAATTACAAAAGATTAAATTATAATACTATCAAAGATAGATATAAAATACCAAACAAAGACATGTTAATAAATAAAATATGAAATAGTAAAATATTTTTAAAGTTTGATTGTAAATCTGGATTTTGGCAAATAAAAATGGTAAAACACTATATTCCTTGGACAAATTTCAGCACACCACTAGGACATTTTGAATGATTAGTCATGCATTTTGGATTAAAAAAATGCATTCTCTATTTTTCAAAGAAAGAAAGATTATATATTTAATTCTTTTCCATTTGTTTGTGTCTAAATAGATGATATTTTAGTACATAGTAAAAATAATAAAAAAAAAAAGAATATGAAACATTTAGAGATAGTTTTAAATAAATTTATAGAAAATAGTTTAATTATAAGTAAAAAAATAAAATGGAACAAAAAATTTGAATTCATAGGAATAATTTTAGGAGAAGAAAAAATCAAATTGACACCGCACATGGTACATAAAATTTTACAGTTTTTAAATAAAATTAAAAAAACTTAAAAATTATAATTTTTTTTTGAGGAATTTTGAATTATGGTAGACACTTTATTAAATATTTAAAAAAATTAAGTAGGACCATTGTATAGTAAGTTATCGAGTAAAAGACAAAAATATTTTAATCAGTCACATATAAAATTAGTTAAAAAGATTAAAAAGAAAAAGTTAAAAATTTACCACATTTTAAATTAACTTTTGATAGTGAATATAAAATAATAGAAACAGGTGGATGTGAACTAGGATGTGAAAGAATTTTATATTCTAAACCAAATAAATATAGTGATAAAAATGAAGAAAAGATTTATAGATAAGCTAGTGGAAAATATAAGATAAAAGAAAAATACTTGACAGTTTAGATTATGAAATAATGTATTATACATATTATAGAATTCTTTAAATTATTTTTACTATTAGAATTTACTATTATACATATTATACTAATTTACTATTAGAATAGATTGTGAAGCCATAGTAAAATTTATTAAAAAGACAAATTTTGATAAAATAAGATATAAAAGATTGTTCAAACTATATAAAATTTTAAATAGCTATAAAATTAATATAGATTACATAGATGGAAAAATATTATTTTAACAGATAATCCAAGTAGACAAGTAATTAATTTTTAACAAATTATTTTCATATTGCATAGGGATAAGAGGACGATAAACTTTAGGAATGTCACGAGGATCTAATATTCAATTTAGAGGAAATAATCTAACCCTTGTTTGGTATTCATCATTTTCAAAATATATTTTTCTCTATTTTATTTTCAACCACACATCATTCAATAAAATAATATTACACGCAAATCCAAATTTTTTTCTTATTTTTTAACTACACATTATCTATCAAATCACTATTCCAAAATACATTTTGGCAAAAAAAAAAAAAAAGGGGGCTCAAACAAGCTCTTAGAAAGACTTCCAGAAGGAAGCAATGTCTACTAGATAATCTCTGGATGACACATAACTCTAAATGGAAATTGGACAACATTAATGCTTTAACTAATCATTTTAGATAGATTCATAATCAAGTAGAAAGCTGATATTTTAGTTTCTTTGTAGTAATTAAAGGTAGAAAGCTCGTTATATATAATTATTAACCATAAGTATTATAAGAGGTAGAAAGATTTCCAGAACCCTTATTTCATGGATTCTATACCTTAGAGATGAAGATTTAAATTTTTGTAGAGAAATTATATGAATTAATTTTCATATATTTGATAGAGTTCGATAGACCATACATACCTCTACTTCTCAATCATCACATTCACCCTCATCTATACAACTTTATGATAGTGGCGAAACTATGACCAAGCTTGTTAAAGATTTAAATCGTAGAAAGCATATGTTAGAAGAAAGAATAGAATTTTTGGAAGACTAGATTTCTTTATCTTAATAGACCATTACTAAATATCAAAATGAAATTACTCAATTACAAAAAAATTTAGAAATACTTGATTCTAAAATTATTGTTGAAAAGTCCATAAATCTTAATGCTTCCATTAACAGAAATTATTCAGAAAAAATAGAAATACTTGTTGAACTAACGGATTCGACAGCTATAGGGCAAGAAAATACTTTATATGATTTCGAACAAAAAATTGTGACTGTGCTAGTATTGTTCGAAGTTCTATAAAGAAATTAGTAATACAAGAAACAATCGATTTCTCCCAAACACTAAGTTACAATCATAATGAGAATCGATATTTTCTTCACTGTGGCCCTAAACACAAACCTTCTATAAAAAATTCAGTTTTTCTTATACATCATTATCCAACGATTTATTTTGATTATACTATTTTCGAAGAGGAATACCCTTTTTACCCAACATTACAATATGGAATGATTCATACCATATATGTTTTAAACATATCCTTTAGATTTTTTCCACCCAAACTTAAACAAGCTATCTACCAATGGTAAAGGACGATTATCATAGAATGAATCTATAAAAGAAGGGCATATAGTCAAACTTTTGAAAAATGATCTTTTAACTTTTAATTTAAAACACACACTTGTAAAGTTGTAGATGTACTTTTAATTGTAAATCACGCACCTATAAAAATGCACAATTTTTATTACTTTTTTCTAAAAGATAGACGTAATGTACCAACTTTTATAAATTACCAATATCACACATGATGAGACACACCGAAAACACAAAGCACACCATATAACGCTTGTACTCAAAAAATCTCTCTGAATCCTTGTAAATTCAGAGACTTCAAATTAAAGTAAGTTCTTTAATACTTCCTTTTTGCTTTATAATTTTCTTTTACTTTATTTATTTTCAAGCAAGGTCTAAAAGAGAAAACACCAAGTAAGCAATTAATTTATTCAAAAGTAATATTATAATACTTTATTCCTTTTTCAAACATATTTCTAACTCTCTGAACCTCTTTATTCTAGATTCCGTGACCAAAAGGTAAAGTAATCATATGAGTTAAGTTGGTTGTTTTGTATTCTAATTAAGGGAATTCGTTTAAACTTTTTAAACTTGATGAAAATCTTTTTTGCTACAATCTTAAGCCTTTGTTAGAATGTCAAGAAAAAAGCTAAGAGAGTTTTAAAAAAATTGTCCAAGAGAAAATCTTTATCTTTCTTTTTATTATATTGCTATTATTTTTGTCTTTTCTTGCAATTTTTATTCTTTTTGTATATTCTTACAATCTTCAGAATTTGAAAACAATAGTAGCTTAGTGTTTGGGAGACATCGATTATTTCTTGTATTACTAATTTCTTTATTGAACTTCGAACAATATTGGCACAATAACTAATTTTTTGTTCTTATTCATATAAAGTTTTTTCTTGCCGTCCAACTGTCGAATCCGTTAGTTCAACAAGTCTTTCTAATTTTTTTTTTTTAATATTCTCTACTAGTGGAAGCATTAAGATCTATGAACTTTTCAACAATACTTCTAGAATCAAGTCTTTCTAAATTTTTGTGTAATTGAATAATTTCATTTTGATATTTAGTAATGGTCTGTTGAGATTAATATATATATATATATATATATATATAT
>CAIGRB010152665.1:30780-47544 GCA_903798255.1 Fraxinus quadrangulata | reverse complement strand
GGCGACTTCGGCCAGCTCAATAAATAACAGGACTATCAACTCTGTCCGACCTCCCCTGCCAATCTGTTCCATGTGGGCCAACTGTTTACTCATCCGACAGCGTGGCATCCGCCAGCGTGGCACTTCTGCCAGCGTGGCATGTGTTGACACCTCAGATTTAGGGCGAGGTGGCAATGGCTGTAACAGAACCCATGAACTGGGGTAGAAATGTTATGGTGAGGTCGTTCCAGTTTCTTATTAACCTCTGATGTAGCCTCCTGAACCACCTTTGAGCTTTACCTCCCAACGTTAATGGAAAGGCACGACACATAATGGCATTGTCTGCTCCTTGCAGCTCCATCCAAGAAGTGTACTTGTCTAGGTGACTAAGGAGATCTCCTTCCCCCTCATATCCAGTTAGCTGTCGTATTTTGAATTTTCACGAAAATGTTCAACAAGAATATCTTCAGTGAAAGGGGAATGGCGTTTAGTAAGATATTCCTTCGTGCTTCATTTGTTTTTGGCTTCCAAATCAGCAATGCGTTTCTTTAAGATGCTCATTTCAGGTTCTGCTTGTTCCAATGAGCGTGTCACACGGGGCTCAGCATATTCGCTCCTAGTTGTTAGTGAACGTTGAGTTCATAATCTGTCAAACACCCTACTAGCTTTCCTAGTAACCGGATCCGCTATTGCGAAAGAATTCGTGATTTCCTCAGTTCGAATTTTCGTATATTCCTCTCCTGAGAAGTGAAGTGCCCTCCTGGTGGGAGGTAGTTTGGTTCATTCCTCGTGTGGGGACTCTACCTCAGTATCAAGTGGAAGAACATATGTTTGGTTTTGCTCTAATCTATTGATTGCATTTGTCAACCTCTCGATGGCTTCTCTCATGATGGTCATTTAAGGTTCGCCAGCTTCATTATGATCTCGTCCCCTTCCAATATTTTGTGAAATATTGGTTTGTTCTAGATGAGTGTAAGATTGATTCCTTGATGCTGAAATATCATCCATGAAGGTATTTTGTCGTGAGTTTTAATTCCGTAGTGTAAAAATGTGTTTTGAGAAATTCAGCTGTAAAACAAACACTTTTGCATTTAAGTTTCTTAAGAAACCCCAGACCGTTGGATCATGATATAGACCAATGGCTGGAGATAAGGGTACAAATAGTACCCTAGGTCGCCCCATTAAGTCTTAATCTAATTTTTATTATTTGTTGTTCGCTCCTAGAATTATTTATGTTCTCTCTTTGTGTTCTTTCAATCTCCTTATTAGAAGTTGATTCTTTTGGTTTTCTTTAAGAAATCTAAACATTGCGTGTGTTACAAATTTGATCTCATTGTGAATAAATGATATCTTGTAAAAAAAATAAGGTTAATTAGCGTAATTACACTCATTGCAAAAATTGTTGTCGTTTCAAATTTAACATTTACACTATCAATGCAACATTTTTGTACGAAGTTGGTCCTTTTCATCTTGTTCCATCAAAGTCCTTACGTCAAATATGGGTAATTGGAGCAAAACATCCTATCGTTTGCTTTCACTGAGCAAAACACACCTATTGTAAGAACATTCCCGTTCCAAACATGAACCAAGCTCCAAAAACATTTCTATATAAACCAACTCTTTAAAATTTATTTTTATTTTTTAAAAAAATTGTGATTATAAACCAACTATTGTGATTTTTTTTTAAATTGTGATTTAAAACATTTCTATATAAACCAACTATTAATCATTCTACTCTAGTTTCCTTCTTCTACTACAAATTTTATTGAAATAGATTTTGAGCATTCAAAATTCACTGGCTCTAGGCAGTTCTTCATGTTTTAGTCTTTAGTTTTTTTGACTTAAGGTTTAATCACTTATATTGTATTAAAAAGTTCTAATTTACAGTTCTTTCTAACCTCGATAGTGTTTGAAACTCTCCATCGTGTGCGATTTGTTTGTCTAAATAATCCTTCAGATTGTTTTTATTTCTTATTGTTGGGCTCTGATGCCATTTGATCTCATGGGCTATGATGATAATGGCCTGTTTGATCCAACAGTCTACTTAAGAAATTGCCCAATAACTTGGTTGACCTAAAACCCGAATCCATAAATTTAAAACATGTCTTGAGAAATGCACCTTTAGAGTAACTCAACATTTTTGCCTTCAAGTTTTCTAAGAAGCCCTAGATTGTTGGATCATGATCTAGATCAATGGTTGGAGGTAAAGATATAAATAGTACCCCAAGTCGCCCCATTAGGTCTCAATTTGATTGCTGCCTTTCGGTGTTTTCTTCCAGAATTTTCTTTGTTCTCGCTTCGTGTTCTTCTTCCAAACCCATGGTTGGAAGTTGATTCTTCTAGTTTTCTTTTTGAAATTTAAACACTTTATTGTGTCGTACTTGAGAGAGATGATGTGATTCCTTGTGGCGTTCTTTTAATCAATAAAGGTTTGCTTTAGGATTTAGATTAGGGTTTTGATAGCTAAAAAGAAGGGTACAATTTGAGTCTAAGCCCTTCGATCTTGATTTTCTATGGTGCTTTTGGAGTTGTATCTCTGATTGAGTCTAAACGTCTTTGGTTGAAAGTTTAGGTAAATATTTGTTGATAAACTAATGTTATTGGTTCCAAGAATTGTGTAATAATTACACATTTTCTGTTTTTTCTGCGGGCATATTTGGCCCATTTGAGTCATGAATAATTGAGAATATTAAACTTATCCTTTTTTCTTTTCTTTTCTTTTTTTTTTTGCCACATACTCGGTTATGGTACACTTCTGTTCCAGGTTTACCTGTGGAAAATGATTTCATGGGTAAATTCATAACTGAAACAGATTGGGCATGGAGCCAAACTGTTTTTTTTATTTTTTTTTATCTATCCCCACTAATAAAGTGTCTTTTTCTTATTTTAATTATTAATTGATTTTTTATCCTTAACCATGCGAATATATTATTACATTCCTAAAATGTTCATTGGACAGGGTACATATCGAAGAGGTAAACACACGACTTCAACGTTCAAGAAAGAATACAACTTGAAGGACAAAGTTCATATTTTTGCTACTACTAAACAAGAAATTCGTTTCACATGTAGTTTAACTGCATTTTTCCTTTTTATGAAGAAAATGGCCTGAGAATTCTTCATTCTTAAGAGACTAGGCAATTTGTAACCGCAAAGGGGAACTTTTGTTTTGATACAAATGATAAGGTGTCCCATATTGAAATTTCAACAAAAAAATGGAATTGCAAGAGCTGGTATGGAGGGTATAGGAAATAAGGTATGCCTATATATTAACTTCATTTTCTGGATGCCCTTTTACATAAACCGTTGTGCCCTTCGTTATAGAAAAGTATTGTTGCAATGATTAATTTATTTATAATGGTGGAAAAACCGTTACACTATATTAAATACCATGACGGTTAAGAAAAATATCCTTATAAACCCTTTGAGCTTCTACTTCGAAAGACAATAACAGAAAAGTAGATTTATTTACCATTTAGATGGTAAATGAGGAAAAAAAGTAAAAGTATATATGTCATTAAAACTTTTTTGTGATGGTTTATGAATATTGCTTTTAGTCATCCAACATTGTTAAGAAAAGAATCATCCTTTTATTAAGATATTTTGTAAATGAAATTAAATATAGTGTGTGTTATGCTATTTTGTCAAAACAGGAAGTATGCTTTGTTGATATAGTATTTGTTTATCGATCAAATGTCCATCTGCTTGTCCTTTGTGGTTTTGCTTCTGTCCACACAATTTGAAAAGGCTCATGAAGCTGATCTTAAATATCTGGGATTATGAAAAGGTAAGGTGTCGCTGCCTATTCCTCATAGAACAAACGTTATACTATATTTGAACATATTTGTGATAAATCACGGAGTAAAAGAATGACCTGGAGTTTTGCATTGGCAATCTTAATTTGGTCCACTGATCTTGTTTCGTAGGATCAATCATACCACAAACGGAGCCCAGATTTATTTTCCATGCAGATGACACAACCACCATCGCAGCCTTAACCAAAAAGTCCAATGTCATCCTCCCAAGACTGGCCTTCCTATCAAGACTACTCTGCCCTTGTTGAATATCCTGCCAAAGGTTATTGTTAGAATTTGGGTGTGATCTGAATTCCTTGTTTGTAGTATTGAATAATTCTAATTGAAGTGTACGTCAAAGATAATTCATTTTGAAATGCTACTGGAGTCCTATATTAAGTTGAAGTTCTATTTTGAAAGCTCATTGAAAGTTGAAAGTTGATATTAGATTTGAAGAAGAGTCTGGAATGGAGAAAACAATTTGAAAAAGAAAAATATTTTTTGGCAGAACACCTGGCGCCAGGGCATTGGGGCTCCCACATGACCTGTTTCGAGTTTTCCACCTTTTTTTCTCTTTTTTTGTTTTGTTTTGGACTCGATTTTTTGGCATCTTACTTCATCAACAACTCTACTATGAGCGTTTAAACGTTCCCTACATATTCCCTATAAATATTAGGCTCTTTTATACAATTTCATAAGTGTGAGAAAAGTGATTACGAGCTTTTATGATCAATTGTATATTTCTCCATTATTGTTCATGAGTCACTAAAACCTCCTAATTCCTCTCCCATATTTTATTGTCTTCTTTTATTCTTTTGCTTGTGATCAAATACTTCATTATTGTGCCATATAACTTCAACATCTCAATCCGGTGGTTGGTTTCATATTAAGCTGTATCGAGCAATACGTGATCCTTGAATTCCCAACAATTGGTATAAGAGATTATGGGCATAATTAACATAACAAGTGGCATCAGAGCACCAGGTTCAGCAGTTCCGCCATAGCGCATGGTTTGATTTGTTCGAGGTTTTTGTTCATGATGACTTTCATGAAGTATGACATTCTGCTTTTAGATCAGAGCACTAGATTTTCACTATGGCAGGTTAAGATGCATGCAGTACTCGTACAACTGGAGTGGATGATGCATAGCTAGGAATTGACAAGATCCCCGCGACTTTAACCGCATATGAGAAATTACGGAAGGATAAGAAGAAACTTTCTCACATTCATCTTGATCTATATCTATCAAATACTATTCTTTAGAACGTTTTAAAGGAGCTTTTAGCAGCTGCTCTATGATTGAAGTTAGAACAATTGTGCATGACTAAAATTCTAACAATCAAGTTGAACCTCAAGTAGCGTTTATAATCTCATCGAATGGCAGAAGGAGGATTATTGGAAGATCACCTAACTGTATTTAAAGAGATCGTTGCTGATTTGAAAACTTTGGAAGTAGAGTATGATGAAGAAGATTTGGCCTTGATCCTATTGTTTTGTTGCTCGCTTCATTTTCTACATTTAGAGATACAATCTTATATAGTCATAATACTCTCACTATAAAGAAGGTGTATGATGCTTTATATTTAAAAGAGAAGATGAAGCATTTGGTTTCTGAGGTCAGAGATGGAGAATGCCTGGTTGCTTATGGTGGTTCTGGAAGGGGTAGATTGAAGTCTAAGTTCAATAATTAGATTTGTAACTATTGTAAGAAGAAGGGGCACATGAAAAAAGATTGCTACAAATTTGCAGAATAAAGAAAGGTTGGCTGCAAGTCGATATGGGAAGCAATCAGATACTTCAGGCGAAGCAGACTTTGAGAAAAAAATTGATGGAGATCTCTTGACTATTTCCGACGTCGAGTCTAAATTAAAGGAGGATTGATTCTTGATTCAGCATGTATGTTTCATATGTTTTCTAATAAAGACTTGTTTACTACATATGAAACTATTTCCAAATGTGTCGTGGTTATGGAAAACAATACACATAAAAGGTCAAATTTGAAGAATACTGCTAAGTGGAGTTCATGAGATATGGATAATGTCGCTTTGCCACCATCACCTGCGGTGACATTGTATTCAATTGCTAGGGATGGACCCAGTGGAAAAAGGTACGTGTATGCTGATTTTGTTGAGCAAGCTTTTAGCGTAGTAGAAGATGTACAATATAGCAAAGGGCCTTCTTTAAAAGCATTTGTGTTTGATTCTGCTTTAGGGTGTGTTACAGCCCAGTTTGGTGAATTTTAAAATTATTATGATTATAAGTGAGCTTAGATCATCTAAATAAAGGTCAATTTACGTTCAAGGTCACCTTACCAATAAATGACAGCCATCCCAAATCCTACACATGCGGTCCAAACTCATTACAAGATCACATTGTGTGCTGTGCAGATGGTACATAAAGAAATATATACGCAATACCTCAAATTAAACCTAACCAAGTAATGGAAATAACAGTATAGATCAGATGAATACATACTCGATTCCAAATACAGTATTTAAGAACATCAAGAAATGTCCAATAGCATAAAAACCCAATAATTTTTTTTTATTTTCAAAAAATCAAGAACTTTTAAAAGCAAAACACACACAAAAAAATCTAAACAAAAACAAAAACAAATAAGTTACATGCAAGAATGAATGGACTCAATGAACTGCACATGCATGGACTTAAGTACTTAATCAAAGAGGTACATAGATGCTCTTACCTTTAAGAGCATGATCAGTCTCATGACCTTTCAGGTCACTTTTCTTAACCCAAACCTTCTAAGAACTTTTTAGAAGTTGAAGTGATTCTTGTTAACTGAGTCATCATCTCAGTTAAGTGGCTAACCTGATTGGGGAGGAAGTTAACATTGCTCGAGATATCCTGACATTTATTTTTCGTCACAAGTTTATGACACCTAGATTTTGTGTGTCCCAGTGCGACACAATGGTGATAGGTGGGAATAAACCTAGGTTCAAACCTACTCGGAGGTTGTTGTCGATTTATAGGACGATTGATCCTATGTTGTCTAATAGGCTTCCATCTTAACACATTCTTGTCATTGGGTTCATAATTAGCAATATTCCTAATTTTGTTGGTGGCTAGAAAGATTTTGGTCTTGGAAGTACTAGCATTAGTATTACAATTTTGAATGTATCCTATACCGTGCCTATTTTTGGTTGGTTTGTTAATCCCTAATCGATTATTGAGTTTTTGAGTACCACTCATGAATGAATGAAGTTGAGTATTAGAATTTTTTTTAGATCACTTGTTAAGGATTAAAATTTAGCTTTTGGATTCTCATTAACTAATTTCAATTAACCTAAAGTTTCGGCAGAATCCTGAAGGTCACCTAAGAGTTTCTCTCTATCTCTTTCAAGTTTATTACCTTTTTTAGGACGACTTTATTGACCTTCTTGATTTTAAAACTTTCCTCAAATAAATGTCGATAAGACTCATGAATATCGGTTTCATCCTCAGAGTCATCGTCAGAATTTTCACTATGTTCATCATTCTCTATCGTTTCATTCTCCTTATCAGATTCAATCTTAGCTATAAACGTGAAAGCCATAAAATTTTGTTCATCCTCACCACCAGATGTATCACTCTGAACATTCGAATCTGATCCATCATCACTCAAAGTTACTGCTAATGCCTTACCTCTTCCTTTATTTAAATTCTTTTTCAAATTAGAACATTCATACCTATAGTGACCAAAACTCTAACATTCATGGCATCTAAAATGGTGGGTTTTCTTACTAGAAGTCCTAGCGTTATTCTTTTCACGTTTATGTTTCGAGAATTTACTAGGAACATTATTTTTCCTATGGTGGGGTTTTCTCCTATTTCTTATCACATTCTGAATTTTTTTCACGAAATAAGCTATTTCGTCGTCCCTAAGGGTCTCAACGTCAGTAGACTCACTCTCTTCTTTCTTAATGGTGTTCATGGCTATGGATTTAACCTTGTTTGGTTAAGAAATGGAGAGTTCATAGGTTTGGACAGATCTTACGAGTTCCTCTATCTTAACTTCATCTAAGTCCTTACTTTCTTCAATAGCAGTGATCTTAGGGCTAAACATTTCAAGTAGGGATCTAGGGACTTTTCGAACTATCTTCTTCTCGGGAATCTTCTCACCTAGGTTGAAACTCGAGTTTACTATATCATTAAACTTCGCATAGAATTCATCAAACGAGTCGTCGTCCTTCATTCTAATTTCTTCAAACTTAGAGGTTAATATTTGCAGTTTGGAGTTCTTAACAATTTTGGTACCCTCGTGTCTGGTCTCTATGATATCCCAAACCTCTTTAGCAGTTTCATACATCGACACTCTCCTATACTCCTCTGTAAACACAGCCATAAATAGAGCATGTAGCCCTTTACTTTTCTAGTTGCAATCAACAACTTGATCATTGGTCCAAATAGAAGTACCAATGGGTGTAATAACACCAGCAACAGTGGATTTAGGTGTAGTCCAAATGTTTAGTACACTGATCCAAATACGCTCATCCAACGCTTTAAGGAATGCTCGCATTCGAACTTTCTAGTAAACATATGTAGTCCAAATGTTAAGTACACTGATCCAAAAACGCTCATCCAACGCTTTAAGGAATGCTCGCATTCGAACTTTCTAGTAAACAAAGTTGCTTCCGTAAAAAAAAAAGGAGGTACAGATAGAGACCGACTCATCTAGATTGAATTTTGGGTCAGCAATCGAAATGTGGCTCTGATACCAATTGAAATTACGAGGTTCGACTCAAACTATACCTAAAGCGGGGATGAATAGGTGTTAATGTGGTTAGAACTTAATAATTAACTAGCAACAAGTTACTATTAATTATCTCTAGATGGTTAATCAGACAAGTCAATTTCTCTAAGTTGAATTGCCCCAATTATATGAAAGTAATAAATAAACACTAGGAATGATCACAGAGAAATCACAATGGGTAAAAACTCTGGGCACTTTGCCAATCAACAATCCACTATAAACGAATTATGAATTTACAGTTCGCCAGATACGACTACCACTAGTACTTTCTGACCTCCTAACAACAATTCCCACAACCCCCTAGATTGCGTGCTCCTGTACCAATTTCCGGCTTTACAAATTCGTATGTCTCCTATAGATCAACGAAAAACTCCGCATTCTCCAACAATTGGAATTTTAGTCACATTCCCTTGATCTTTAGCACTCTAGCATATGTGTAGGAAGTAGGAGTTTGGTATTTGAATTATAGGTTTGATGTTTTCAATACCTTGGACACAATAAACAATGAAAGTTGAAAGCTATGGATGAAGAGAATATGAAGCAATCAATATTTTCTCAATGTTCAACCATAAGAAAAAACGTTTAAAAACTATCTAATACTTATATTGTAGGTTAATGAATGAATGGACCGGATAAAAAGTCTTAAAAATACGATTAAAATTCTTCGAATAACCACGTCGCTCGAGTGAACGCTGGGTGACAAGCGAGGGATAGTGTGTAGCTCGATTGAAGGCAGGCGACAAGTTAGCGACAATGTTTCTGTTTCTGCCACTCAAACCAAGTTATGGCAACATCCAATGATATTGCGGCGCCCTTTTTTTTTTCCTCCTTTTTTCCATTCTCGAACCCTAAACCAAATAAAACTCAATTTATAATATTTGCAACTTACTTCTTGAATTTTATAACACATTAAATATAGTATATTTTGTTCACAAATTTGCCATTTACATAAAAAACCTAACAATATCAAATTTCGTATATTGTCAGACAAATAAAATAGAGACTTGTAATTACATCTATCATATGATAATTTATCTATCATACAAGCTTTCGCAAAATTCATTATGTAAAGAGTCGTACAATTTATATTACGACTTTACTTTTTCTATTTTCATTTCGCTTCATTATACACCTTAGGTGTTCATACTGTAGATCCAGAACTTAAGGTTTCTCTAATAAATTCAAGTTGTTAGGATTGCGTCCATTTATTTTGCCAATTATTTTTTCGATCAATATATTCGACAATTTATTTCTATTCATCGCTATTTATAATATGATGTAGTACATCATGTGTAAAAGTGTTTTGACAACCTTTTATTTTTTATTCTACTCTTTTCTATAATGACGTAACTTATTGAGATATCTCAGTTTTCAATATATTAGGTACATGAACATCTTCTGGGGTTTTATAATTTATTTTGTCTAAATATTCATCAAGAGTATATGTCTGCTTAATGGAACCATTTTTGCTAATTGCTCAATTTTCGTTTGAAGATTTTTATATTAAAATCGAATATATTCATGCTTCAAATGTGTCATAAATATATCAAATATAATATTAACTAATTGTCATGCAGACGTTAATTTGAGTTGGAGCATGTAAAGTTGATGTGTGAGATATTGTTGATATCTTTGGTCAGTAAATGCATCTACATAAAGAGTTAAAGACAATGAGCCTCAAGCTAGTCTCAACTCACATACATATTTGGGTAATATGTCTATTATCTCATATTCAACATTTTCTTTTTTACTTTCAATGTTATCCTATCAAATGAGCATTACATTTCAGAGCAAGTATGATATCAATTTTGAACCTCATTTTAAGTGCATATCACTCTTTCAATTTTTTTTTGCTATAAAGTGTAAATAAAATAATAATAATATAATCTTTTCCTAATTCCATTTGAAGAACTCCAATTTCATCCGGGCAAAAGTAGTGCAACTTTACCTCATATTAATATCCAAAAGATTTACAACTTCAATCTCAAGGTCAACTTTTTAATTTCTTCTGCAGAATCCATGTCTAATTGCTCCACATTACGAATTCACAAACTTAAAACTCAGTTTATAAGGATCAGTATGACTTGTATTGATTTAAATGTAAATGGATCAGTGATAACTATTTTAAGCTTATGCCACCACAAACGTGGCTAATGGCATGGGATGCCATAGTCGTTGGCACACTGTATCTAGTAAAGATAATTAATGAATATAATATCCTCTAACTCCCCCAAAGGGCTGACTTTAAATTATTTTGGTCTGAAATTCTCTCTCTCTCTCACTCACACACACACACAACACAATAAAGAAACTTGGGATCATGCTACGTAAACATAATTCTTTACATAGTGGTGTCTTTATGTGCCCCCTTATGATAGTATAACATAATCCCAAAACTTGAATTTGAAGGGCGCATCTCTAAGTAGATATGATTTCCTACGCTCGATGAACAAGATAATTTTTTTTTTACTATTAATGTGATAAAACAATCTTACTTATTGTTCTATTAAACAATTTTATATTTAAAGAATCATACTTACGGTTTCCTTTGTCATATCAACAATGATAAATTTATATCCCGCTCACTTGGAGCAGAAGATCAATTTTACATCTCTAAGATACTTTTTATTTATAAGAGGGTAAAAGATAAAGAGCCTTTTTTAGAACTTTTTATGTCAGTCGTACTCATATTTGCAGTTGGGAATAACAATTGAACATTCTTATCAAGTTCTTTGTATATTGATACATTTAGATTAAATTTGCAATGTATGATTCTTTGAAAAACTTATTTCCTTGCAAGAAATGCATTTAGTCTTATTGGAGAATAATCCGTTAAGACTCTCGAGGAAGAGAAACATATGACATGGAAATAATGGGATCCTATGTATTAATTACTTGGCTTGTGTTTATATACACGCGAGTTTTTTTTTCCGAGTTATCTACAAGTATTAACCATTTATTCATAAAAATTTCTCAAACGTGCTTTAGCATGTGCGAGATCTCTTGTTATACTATCTGTTACAATATATATGATATTTGTTATGATGCCTCGATATATAGTCTAATCTTGAACTGAATTTATAGAGGTAACAAATATTCTCAAGTAATTACTTAGGACGAGAGGCTAGATACTTGCATAGTTTGGAGCTGGTTTAGCACATATGAAGTATTAATTCAAATTTTCGATTTAAAAAAAAAAAAAAATGGAAAGTTGACATTTGTTCAAGTATTTACCATAAGAATAGGTGTTTCAAAGTGTTAAGCAATCTTTTTGTAATATATCCCTTAAACACTTTAATGTGATAATATTGAGATAGTTGCATGATCCAGTGAACCAAATCACAAGAGGGTAAGCACACTGGGAAAAAAATACCATTTCTTTTTAAAGATTCTCCATCACAAAGCCACAGAAAGATGTCACTACGTAAGGGCAACTCCAACCCAATACTACTTTGGCGTCAGTATGAAAATGCTCCTCCAACTGAACTTCAAATTATGACACCAAATTAGTGTAATAAACAGTGTTGCACCACTTCATATGGTGGAACAATTATATAATTTTTTTTTATCTTGTGATGTTAAATATAATATTTTTATATTGTGGTATTAAGTGTAATATTTTAAAATTTATTTAAAAGTAGTTTGTAGTAATATAAGTAATAATAGAATTTGTAAAAAGTAGTTTTTAAAAGAAAATTTGTTCATTTGATTTAATATTTGGTGCAATAGGTTGAAGATGACTAAATAAATGGTATGCAAATTAATACCATTTCAGTGAAGTGATTCAACTTAGTAAATGTTTGAGGTGATTCAATTTTGTCTTTTGGCGATACATTGGAAAACTAACCAAAGTACTATGCGCGTTCTTGATAAAAATCAAAAAGTAATGCTATGTAGCCAACAGTAGATATGTTTCTTAAATTTCATATCATTAAATTTAATTAAACTTATTTGATGCTTAAAGTTACACTGGTCTTGCATAACATTATTCGAAATTAAATTACGTCACGACATATCGAAAATAAACAAATTGCGTTCCAAAAATAGATCATGCTACATTACATGAAAGTGAAATATTGGTTTACACCTACGTGAGTCGACAGATTTTGATACATTGATCTGATTAACAACACATATTTCAATCAATTGTCAAATTTCTGACACATGAAAAATGTCGATCGATGTGTATATTTTGTTGGGTTTTATAACCTGAAAAGTTAAAAATTGGTATATCCTCTTAGATTACGAAATCTGTAAAAGTTCGTCCAACTCCACCACCAAAGGAAAAAAGAAAAATAATTTAAAAGAATGAAGTTGACCGAGCCGACAGTTGATCTTGATAATGAATGGATGATCTCTTTACTTGTAATAAATAATAAACAATGGGCTGATTTGATCCCTTTTGTGTCATTCTTCTATTAAATCAAATCTTTTTAATTGATTAGATTAGATTTATTTGATTTGATTTGATTGCCAACCCTACTAACATCGGATCTTTTTGCTTTTTAATTTAATTATAAATTTTTTATTTTCTTTAGAACGAGATCAAATTGGTCTAATTGAGAACCTCTTTGATATAGATTTCTTGACAATAAATTTGGTAAAACAATATTTTTTTAAATAATGTATTTAGAAAAGTTACGAGTTCACGTGTAAAATTATTTTAACGACAGAGCGTATATTTGAAAAAAATGTGTTTGTTAAAAATAAATTTTAAAGAATTTTTATCAAACATGATTTAGAATCTCATTGATTTGTTTTAGATAAAGTCGTAATATTAACTTGACTCATTAAAAGCTCAATAAAAATTCAACTATTTTGTCGAGCTAAGTTTAACCATAAAGATCCATAATCTTATTCCATTATTATAGAATTTTGGAAAAATGTATAATTTCATGTTTTGAGCGATAATTCAGAGAATTCGCACATATTTATTGAAATAAAAATTACAAAAACATCCCATAAAGTTTGTTTCTCCCCTTTTTATTACTCGAAAGTATATTTTTATTTCCTCAATTACCTTGACTATTCTTTTTTTCTCACTTCTTAATTCGTGTGATATTATCAAATAAAATTATATTTTTTGGACTCGTAATAGTTATAGTGATGACGACAAGGTGGGTAGATGGGCAGACTGTAGAGTTGAACTTTAAAAACCGAAATCTAAACGACACGAAAATCACAAATAATGAAATTAAAAATCACAATTCAAAAATAAAATAAAAATAATAAAAATACGCGTGCTGGGCTCAAATTTACAGGCTGAATATTCGGGTTGATTCTGGGCCTAAGTTAACTGTAAAAATNCATTAAGTTCTAAATTTTGTAATTAAAACCCTAAAGTTTCTAATTTGTTCAAATTGGCCCACAAAGTTTTGAATAATTAATTTTTGACCACTTAATGTTTTGGATTATTAACCCTTAGGCCCCTAAAGATTCAAAATAAATAAAAATATGCAAATTCAATTATTTTCTTTTTCAAATTTTGGTACAAATAACTCTTTTGAGAGGTATAATATTCAAAAGTGAATTAATTAAAGCAACGTGTTGCCAAAGCAACATCTTTTATGAAAATTAATTAACTTTAAATATTAAAAGGTGTTTGTATGTGTTATTCATGTGAATATTTGATTGGCCCAAAGAAATGTAAATATTTGGCTAAATTGTACATGCACATGTGGTGATAAATATGTGACAATTATTTAGTTTAACGTGTGATCAATAAATTGGTCCAAAAAAAGATTTATTGATTTGTGTGTTTCTTTATTGTCAATGTTTGATCACTACACCAAGAGTACCACTTACAAGTCAATATTTTTGTCCAAAAACTAAATATTGATGTTGTGCTAGGTATCTTGTGATGGGTCCTACCATTATTTGAAATTATTATTTGCATATGAAGGATAATTATGTGAGCTATTCCGAATTAGTCGTTCTCTAATTCAGTACCAGGTCTGCTACCAATATCTCTGCTAGCATCAATTCAATTCAAATACTTAATGGCACGAACTTCAAGGCATGACAAGAGAACGTAATGATTGTTCTCGGAGTCATGGATCTGGACCTTGCTTTACGAGTCGATCAATCTAAAACACTTAGATAAGAGTACCTCTGATGATAAGAAGAAGATGGAAACATGGGAACGATCGAACTGCATCAACTTGATGGTCATAAAATGTGCTATTCCATAAGCATTTTTGGGGAACTATGTCCAATAAGGTGACTACAACTAAAGGTTTCCTTGAGGAACTTGAGAAGATGTTTGTTAAGAATGAAAAGGTAGAAACTAGTACACTTTTGGTAAACCTTATCTCAATAAAGTACAAAGGAAAATGAAACATATGGGAGTATATTTCGAAAATGTCTCACATTGCTTCAAAACCAAAAAAATTGAAGCATGACAGACAAAAAGTGCCAATTTTGTCACCACCTCTAAGGACAAAAAGAAAAAGAAAAGAAAAACTGATAAGAAAGCTGCAAGTACAGTATCACAAAAGAAATATCATAAGGAACAAACTGAGGGTGGCCGTTTCTTCTGTGGAGCTGATGGTCATAAGAAGAAGAAATGTACCAATTATCATGCATGGCGTGCTAAGAAATGTGTTCTCCTTCATTTGGTTTGTTTTGAGGTTAATTTAACTTTGGTACATAGACACTTATGGTGAATAGATTCTGGTGCAACAAATCACATCAGTGTGTCTATCCATGGTTGCTTGAGTTGTCGAAAATCAAGTGATGGTGTAAGATATCTATGTTGGCGACGGCAAAACGGTGGAAGTAGAAGTAATAGGAAAATTTAGATTATTGTTAAAGACATGATTTTATTTAGATCTTAATGAGATATTTATTGTACCATCTTTTCGACAAAATTTGATTTCCATTTCTATTTTGGACAAATCTGGTTATTCTTGTTCTTTTAGGAATGGAAAATTTAGTTTGTTTCATGATTCAAAATTGGATGGTTCCGGTTCTTTATCAGGTTATGATAATCTTTATTTAATTGATACGATTGCTACTTTTAATGAATCATTGTATGTAAGTACTCGAGGTGTAAAGTGAAAATTAATCGATGAGAATTCTGCCTTGATGTGACACAAGAGATTAGGTCACATCTCCAAGAGGAAAATTGAGAGACTTGTGTCTTAACAAAATTCTCAATCCCCTTGAATTTATAGATTATGATATGCGTGTTAACTGTATAAAGGGAAAACAAACCAATAAAAGGATATTTCAAGCCAACATAACTTTAGACGTCTTAGAATTTATACATACGAACATTTGTGAACCATTTCCTACGGCTTCTTGGAATGGTCAACAATATTTTATAAGGTTCATAGACGATTTCTCTAGATATGGCTATATGTATCTCATTCATGAAGAATCACAGTCACTGGATGTATTCAAAAACTATAAAACTAAAGTTGAAAACTAACTTGCAAAAGGATTAAAAGCGTCTGATCTAACCGTGGTGGTGAATAATATGACAAATATGATGGTTCATGTGAACAATGTCCAGGACCATTTGCTAAATTCCTAGAGAAATGTGGTATCGTCCTACAGTACACTATACCAGGTTTGCCCACTATGAATGGGGTAAAGTATTAAAGACATCAGCATATATACTAAACAGAGTTCCAACTATGGCTACTGATAAAACCCCTTATGAGCTTTGGATGGGCATAATGCCTAGTTTGAAGCACGTACACATTTAGGGATGTCCAGTTGAGACAAGGTCCTATAGGCCAAATGAAAAGAAATTGGACACAAGTACTATCAGTTGCTATTTTATTGGATATTTTGAAAGATCCAGGGATTACAAGTTTTATGATCCCACAATTAAGGTAATTTTTGAGATGGAAAATGCCTGGTTTTTTGAGGATATTGAGTTTGCGGAGGGAGAAAGGGTTACAGACTCTTTCTTTGAGGAAGAATATGTTGAAATTCCTCCAATTGCCATTGATAATGATCAAGATCAGGTTTCTATCCCTGACATTGTTCAAGAAGTAACTTTGGATCAAGATAATGTTGTTGTATCTCCCCCCGAAGGTCAACAACTTGTTCCAAAATAACAAACTCTAGAGCTTCAAGAACCAATGCCATTAAGAAGATCCACTAGAGAGAGGAGAAGTGCGGTTTCAAATGAACATATCATATTTCTTCAAGAACATGAAGATGACATTGGAGTGGTGGAAGATGATCCGATCAACTTCCGTCAAGCTTTGAAAAGTTCTAACTCTCAAA
>CAIGRB010152665.1:0-30005 GCA_903798255.1 Fraxinus quadrangulata | reverse complement strand
AAGTCAATGCCCCGAAAATGACTTGAAAATTAAAGAAATGCAGAAGATTCATTATTCTTCAACTATAGGGAGTCTGATGTATGCTTAGGTTTGTATGCGTCCGGATATAGCGTACATTGTTGGGATGCTGGGAGATATTTATGTAACTTAGGAACGGATTATTGGAAAGTAGCCAAATGGGACATGCTGTATTTAGACAGAACAAAAGACTACATGCTCATATACAAGAGATCGGATCAATTGGTGATCATCGGTTATTATGATTTCGATTTTGTGGGATGCCACGATAATAGGAGATCCTCTTTAGGCTATATCTACCTGCTTGCTAGAGGTGCTATTTCATGGAAGAGTGTTAAGCAGACACTCATAACTACTTCCACCATGATAGCGGAGTTTGTAGCATGTTATAAGGCATCAAATTATGGAATATGACTGCGAAACTTTGTCACTAGGCTACGTATTATGGTTAGTATAGAAAGACCGCTCAAGTTATTTTGTGACAATAAATCAACAGTGTTGTATCCAATAACAATAGGAGCTCGATGAAATCAAAATATATAGAGATCAAGTTCATAACTGTTAAAAAAAGAGTTCAGATGGGACATAGGCCGTTAGTGTATATATATATGTATACGGTTATTGTCCCTGGATCTTATGTGAATTGTCTATTCTGTTCTGACCCCCATCATGAGAGAAATAAAGAACTACGTATTGATCTGGAAGACAAAAACTGCATGATTCATCAATTGCGATAATCATGTCTAGTTCAGGTATGCTTCCGCTTCAGTTCACAAATTTTTGATGATCCAACATGAACGATCGTTATGACGGTAAAGTGTTTTTCCCCAATTCTCAATTACATTCTAATTATTTTATCACTTAAGCACGACTTTTGTTTAACAGATTTTTGTGATCAAATGACATAATTGATTCGGCTGTAGACAAATACTCATCTCAGGTTTTGTGCACTAGAATGAGAACTTGATGCGTGTCTATGAAAATGTGAGCCTATGTTAGTTACTTCAGAGAAGAAAACCATGCAGTTAAGTCAACCTGTGAAAAAAAATTAAAAAAATTAACTCCATATAAATAAATGAATAATTGCTTCTTCTCGACAATAAACATGATGCCCTCATCACGATGTTTTTCTAAAAGCTGACAAAAAGTCATATTTACCTACAATCTTGTTTTATGTTATCACATTAGAGTTGGGTGTTCGTTACACCAGTTTGAAGATAAGGCAATCTAGTTAATGTTGCGATATTTTGACTATACTTTTTTGAAGTTCATTTTCGGCTACAATATGATTTCATTTTATCACATTTTCACTCCTTTTTCTAGTCATATTCTCTGCTTCAATCTAGTTTAATGTTGAATAGGCAAATATTTATTTTCATGCTTTCTAGTTAAGTCTTTTTTTTTTTAAGTCATGGTTATCTTGTTCTTTCATGCTTGCAGAATCATTACTCTCTGAGCATCACGTGCTGTAAGTGCCAATTTGAAGGTTTACTTGGGCGGACCTTATACTACGTTTAGTTTGGTGCCAGTCGACACATAAATGTTCTTATGGAAAAGATTTGAGGCAATATAAATATCTTTTAAATATATTTAAGATTTTGGTAGATTCTAAAAGATTTTAAATTCTAATGAATTTCTTGGATTTAAATAGATTTCTATAATTATCATAAGAATCTCATCAAATATGGTGAAATTTCAAAATATTTGGTTATATATATATTTATAAACTTGAAATTTATCCAATTCTTTTTAATTTCCTCTATTAATGAAATCTTTATAAATTCACTAATTATTGAGGATACCTAAATTTTAAAGGATTTTATTAAATTTAATTAAAATCTCAATTGGGTACACCTAAATTTTAATACATTTTATTAAAACCCACTAAAATCTCAATTTCTTTTGCCAATAAAATTCGCCGTACATTACTGGCATGGGTTTCACCATCGGATTTACTTGCCAATGGACGCCATCTCTAAAAGTCGCCTTTTCTAGTGATTGAATCCATGACCACTTACGAAGAAATTGTGTAAAATCTCTGAAGAAGAGTTTTCAACTTTTTAGTTAACCCGAATATAATTACTTAATTCTTAATGAACTTTTGTATTTGTTTGTTTCACGGGTAAATATGATTTTCATTATTTTTTTTTCAATATTTTCGACCTTTTGAGTTCCACGGAATTAAAACTTGATTCATTTAAAATGTTGTAGCTTGCCCTTTTTTGTTTCTTCATTATTAACTTGTATGGAAATTGTAAAACTTTCCGTTAGAATTGTAATGGGCTGTTATTCCATTATTAAGTACTTGTATGGAAGTAATTTTTTTTTTTTTGGTAAAAAAAAGTGGCTAAAAAGTAGGGCTGGACAAAAATCAATTTGAACCAGTCAAACCGATCAACCCAACGCAAACCAACCAATTTGGATTGGTTTTTTAGTTTAATTGGGTTGGGTTCGGGTTCGGGTTCGAAAATTAAATTTTAAGTCGGGTTGGGTTGGGTTGAGTTGGGTCTGGGTTATCAATTAAAACCCAACCCAACCCAACCCGAAAAATTAAAAAATATTAAAAAGAAAATTAGTACTTAAAACAAAAAACATAAAACCTAATGATCAAAATTCTTTTCTGTCTCATGTCTCTTCTGCTTCTCATTGTTGCTCGTGTCTTGACTTTTTGACTCGATTTTTTGATGTGATTTTTGACTAAACACTTGGATTGAAGGAGGTGATTTTGTATTAAGTTTTGATGATTTAACATTTTTAGTATTTAGGTTGAATTTATTTTATTCAATATGTATAATATGTAGGTATTCAACATGTATTTATATTGATTTAATATGAATTTAATTTGATCATTGTATAATCTATTTAACATGTTTTACAATTTTATTAATTTATATTGTTCTATTGGAATGAAACTTAATCTCACGGACCATTGATCCAACTTCAATCGACTTAATGCCTTTCAAATCACCATTTTTAATGTAACTGAAATTGGTCCAAATTGAAATGCTATAAAATTGTTCAAATTCAACGAAAAAGGTCTCAACCATTGGGCCAAAAAAAAAATAAAAAAAAATCGTCCAACTTGAATTAGACTCAAGTCTAAACCAATCAACCCAACCCAAACCCACTAAAGTTTGATTGGTTTGGATTTGATTGGGTTTCAACCGTGAATGTGTTGGTTTTAGTTTGAATTATTGTCAAACCAAAGATGTTGGGTTGGGTTTAGGTTGGACTCAAAACTGGACTCAAAACTAATCCAACCCAACCCATGCCCAGTCCTACTAAAAATTATAAAATGGCATAAAAACTTGAAAATTGATTTTTTTGAGATATGTGATAGAAAATAAATGTTGTAGAAAAGTGATAAACACTCTCAAAAAAGGGCTAATTCTTTCACTTGCACTCGACTGTCTTACAAAAGATCATGGGTCAGGCCTACATGTATACGCATTTTTTCTCTCCCTCATTTCGTCCCACTCTTGTGATTGCGACATATATATTTCTCTAATATTAATCATTCTACTCTAGTTTCCTTTTTCTACTATGAATTTTATTGAAATAAATTTTGAGAATTCCAAATTCTCCGCTGCTAGGCATTTCTTTGTTTGTTAGTTTTAGTTTTTTGACTTACGGTTTAATGAGTTATATTATATTAGAATGGTTTATTGTACTATCCTTACAACCAGGATAGTGTTTGGAATTCTACATTTTGTTGAATTAAACATTGTTGCGGAAACTCTACGTGAAAATTCGATTCCGGACTCAGAAAACAATCAAATGAACACCTTAGCTAAGCTCGACCCATAACCCTTTTTCACTTCGGTTGCCATTATTTTCCCACTCCGATCACTCTTCTTCTAACCCACAAAAGACAAAAGGGGTGGTGATTTGCGAGCCACAAAGGGAGGAAGGAGAAGAGAAAACAATGGTTGAATATCACTAAAGAAATCACCTTTCGCTCCGCTACCTTCCTCTCGATTGCCTCTCTCACCTTCACTCCTCTCTTGCAAACTTCACTAACATACACGGCTGGGAATGACTTACAAATGGGTATATAATGTGGCTAATCAATTAGGTTACGTATTGATCAATAAAGCAAGTTAAATAGGCTTCCACTTAACTAAGAATAAATAGGCTAATAACCAAGCCCCAAATAACCAATAAATGGACCAACTCACATGTCACAATCCAATTTGGGCTCACTAACTTAGGCCAACCTAAAGCCAATTGGTCGTGTTGGAATTTGGGTGTGACCCAAATTTCTTTGTTCAAAGAATTCTAATTGAACTGTATATCAGGGAGAATTCAATTTGGAATGATGTTGGAGTCCTATGTCAACTTGAAGTTTTATTTTGGAAGCCCATTGGGAGTTGAAATTTGTATTAGACTTGAATATGTTAAATTATGAATTGGGAAGAAAAGTCACCGTATTTTCGCTAGCCTAGCGTTAGATGGACGCTAGAGCGAGAAAGGTAGAAAAACGCCCGAGACTCTGTCGCCCGCCTATCACTATCCCATCGCTCGAACGACGGGGCTATCGCTAGACTGTTTCCAGCCTGTCGCTCGAGCGGCACTATTTTTGGTCTAAGCCCGTTTCGCATTTTAATACGTTTTTGACATTCTACTTTAACGACAACTCATCTATTAGGATTTCAGACGTCCCCTTACATGTTCCCTATAAATACTAGGCTCTTCTTTATAATTTGTAATATGTGAGATATATGATTACTAGCTTAGGATCATTGTAATTTTATTTCTTTCTTCATTATTCTTGATCAATAAAACTCTTAATTCCTCTGACATGTTCTTGTCTTCTTTATTCTTGATCAAATATTTCATATTGTGCCATATAACTTCAACATCTCAATCTGGTGGTTGGTTTCACAACAAGTGGTATCAGAGTCTTGGTTCAGCAGTTCCGCAAGAGCGCATGGTTTGATTTGTTCGAAGTTTTTGTTCGTGATGACTTCCATGAAATATGACATTTCGCTGTTGGATCGGAGCACTAGATTTTTGGTAAGGCAAGTTAAGATGCGTACAGTACTCGCACAACTAGATTTGGATGATGTATTGCTGAGAATTGACAAGATGTCAGTAACTTTGACCGCAAAAGAGAAATTACGGAAAGACAAGAAGACAGTTTCTCACATTCATTATCATCTATCAAATACTATTCTTCAAGACATTTTGAAGGAGAATTCAGTAGCTATTTTATGGTTGAAGTTGGAGCAATTGTGTATGACCAAAAGTCTAATAAGCAAGTTGAACCTCAAGTAGAGCTTATACTCTTATCGAATGACAGAAGGAGGATCATTGGAAGCTCCCCTGGCTGTATTTAAAGAGATCGTCGCTGATTTGGAAACTTTGGAAGTAGAGTTTGAAAGTAGAGTATGATGAAGAATATTTTACCTTGATCCTATTGTGTTTGTTGCCCGCTTTGCTTTCTTCTTTTAGAGACACGATCTTGTATAGTCGTGATACTCTCACCATAGATGAGGTGTATAATGTTTGTATTTAAAAGAGAAGATGAAGTATCTGATTTCTGAGACTAGAGATAGAGAATGCCTGGTTGCTCATGATGATTCTGGAAGGGACAGATCGAAGTCTAAGTTCAATAATTAAATTTGTAACACTGTAAGAAGAGAGGCACTTGAAGAAGGATTGGTACAAATTGCAGAATAAAGAAGGACTTGTTTGCTATATATGAAACTGTTTCCAAAGGTATCGTGGTTATGGAAAATAATGTACCTGGTCGGATTGTTGGAATTGGTATGGTTGGATTAAAATTTTTTGATGTGACAATTAGAACACTTGATCAGGTTCGACATATTAGGGATTTGAAGAAGAATCTCATCTCATTGTTTATCCTTGATTCAAAAGGTTATGAGTTCTTTGGTGGAGGTGGAGTTTTGAAGGTTTGTAAGGGTGCCCATGTTGTATTGGAGGAACGAAAAAGGTCCCAGTTATACATCTTGCAGGAACGTGCAGAATTTGAAAGAGTCAATCAGCACAACTTCAGTACCGTGACGGACATTCAATTTGGTACAATACCTCTAGGAGATCGTAAATGGTCAGATTTGAAGAATACAATTTAGTGGAGTTCAGAAGATATGGATAATGCCGCTTTACCACAATCACCTGCGGTGTCCTTGTATTTAGTTGTTAGAGACGGACCCAGTGGAACAAGGTATGTGGATGCTGATTTTATTGAGCATGCTTTAAGTGGAGTAGAGGGTGTACAATCTAGCAATGAGCTTTCTGTAAAAGCATTTGGTATTAATCCTGCTTTGGGGTGTGTTACAACCCATTTTGGCTAATTCAAAATCATTATAATTTTTAGGAATTCGAGGTAATTCTGTAGAGTAGTTCTTGAATTCATTGGAAGATGTGCAATATTATGTTTTGTTGGAGAAATTAATTTTTTGGTTATTGTTGAAGAAGCCAGTTCGTTTCCTTAGTGCAATTCGTGTTAATCTGGAGATTGTTGAAATTTAAGTATGACCCGAATTCCTTTGTTGAAGTTGTTTGAAATATTGTAGAATTCTAATTGAAGTGCATGTCAATGAGAATTCAATTTGGAATGTTGTTGGAGTCCAATGTCAAGTTGAAATTCTATTTTGGAAGCCTATTGAGAGTTGAAATTTGTATTAGACTTGAATATGTTAAATTATGGATCGAAAATAAAAGTCGCTGTATTTTCGCTAGCCTAGCGCTAGATGGACGCTCGAGCGAGGAACCAGAAAAACACCCAAGACTTTGTCCCCGACAGTTGCTACCCTATGGCTCGAGCCACTGTCGCCAGCCTGTCGCTCGAGCGACAGTGTTATTCGGCCTAAGTCCATTTCGCGCTTTAACACGTTTTTGACATTCTATTTCAACTACAACTCATCTATTAGGATTTTGGACGTCCCTTACACGTTTTCTATAAATACTAGGCTTTTCTTTATAATTTGTAATGTGCGAGATATATGATTACTAGCTTTTATGATCATTGTAATTTTCTTTCTTTCTCCATTATTCTTGGTCAATAAAACTTTTAAGTCATTTGCCATATTCTTGTCTTCTTTATTCTTTTCTTGATCAAATATTTCATATTGTGCCATATATCTTCAACATCTCAATCATGTGGTTGGTTTCACAACAAGTTGTATCAATCCTAACAGGTAGTCTTCAAGTCGAGCTAAGTCTACGGTGTCGATAAATTATTCAATAACTATTTTAAATTATCGTCAAGATTTATTGGGTATCAAAACCCAGCAAACAAGTCAAAGATATTATGATCTAAATATTAATCTTGTACGATTTTGTTGTCTAAATAATTCTTCATATGGGTTTATATGTTACTGTTGGGCTTTGATGTCAATTGGTCTCGTGGGCTATGAAGATAATGAATTGTTTGGCCCAACACTGTACTTATGCAATTGCCTAATAACTTGGCTAGTCCAAAACTTGGATCCATAGCGTAAAAATGTGTTTTGAGAAATTCACCTTTAGAGAAACTTAACACCTTTGCATTTAAGTTTACTAAGAAACCCTGGACTGTTGGATCATGATCTAGACCAATGGCCAGAGATAAGGGTACAAATAGTACCCTATGTCGCCCCAATTAATCTGATTTTTATTATTTGTTGTTTGCTCCTAGAATTATCTATGTTCTCTCTTTTTGTTCTTCTTTCAACCCCCTTATTGGAAGTTGATTCTTTTGGTTTTCTTTAAGAAATCTAAACACTGTGTGCGTTATAGTTGTGGTTTTTCTTTTGGGTAACTTTGTGTTCATTTTGGTGGTCAAATCTTAAACCATCACCCTGGTTCAAGTTTTCTAACCCCAAATCGTTCTATTATTAAAGCATGCATTGTGTTCTTGACTATTTTGTGCCATATCTAGAAGTGAAACCCTAAATTTGTTCATACGTTGACATACTTTAATGTCCCAAAAATTTAAGGTAATGAGTTATGATAATTTTTTGTTGGTAGGGTTATAATATCCTAGATCTTGGGTGGTAATACTTAATGGTTATGATAGGGACAACCTACCTATGGAGGAGGTATTGTAAAATAAAGTCATTTATTGTTTAGAAGCTACGTATGCCATTTCTGAAATTCAAAATTAAACAAAAATCTCGCGTTATGATTTTGCTTGAGATGTTTCATGAAATGTTTTTTGATGATAGGTTATTTTTAAAATCTTACTTTTGTTGAAATAAAGAAATATAGAATTTTGGTGATATTCATACATGGACACATGGCGTACATTTTCAAAGATTTTTTGTAATACAAGGATGGTTATACATGAATGGGTGAAATGGAAATTCAGCTTTTATAATGTCCAATTGAAGGCGATTTTTAAACTTGTGAATTGGAAATTTATGTATAAATGATATCTTGTAAAAAAAAAGGGGCAGTTAGCACAAACCGTCATCATTTGTTTACACTCGTTGCGAAAATTGTTCTTGTCATTTCAAATTTAGCATTTACACTATCATTCCAACATTTTTGTACAGAGTTAGTCCCTTCCATCTTGTTCCATCAAAGTCCTTACATCAAAAATGGGTAATTGGAGCAAAACATCCTATCGTTTGCTTTCACTGAGCAAAACATCCCTATTGTAAGAACATTCCCATTCCGAACGTGGACTAAGCTCCAAAAACATTTCTATATAAACCAACTCTTTAAAATTTATTTTTATTTTTTTAACGTTGTGATTGAAAATAAATGTAGTAGAAAAATGATAAACACTCTCCAACAAGTGCCAATTCTCTCACTTGCACTCTGATCCCTTACAAAAGATCACAGGTCTAGCCTACTTGTATATGTATTTTTTCTCTCCTCCGTTTCTTCCCTCTCTTGTGATTGTGAGGTAACTTAGGTTTCTCCACTATTAATAATTCTACTCTAGTTTCCTTCTTCAGCTATAAATTTTATTGAAATAGATTTTGAGAATTCAAAATTCACTGGCGCTAGGCAGTTCTTCATGTGTTAGTCTTTAGTTTTTTTTGACTTAAGGTTTAATCACTTTTATTGTGTTCAAAAGTTCTAATTTACAATTCTTTCTAACCATGATAGTGTTTCAAACTCTCTATCTTGCGCGATTTGGTTGTCTAAATAATCCTTTAGAATTTTTTTATTTGTTATTGTTGGGCTCTAATGCCATTTGGTCTCATGGGCTCTGATGATAATGGCATGTTTGATCCAAAAATCTACTTGATAAATTGCCCAATAACTTGGTTGACCTAAAACCCGAATCCATAACTTTAAAACGTGTCTTGAGAAATGCACCTTTAGAGCAACTCAACATTTTTGCCTTCAAGTTTTCTAAGAAGCCCTCGATCATTGGATCATGATCTAGATCAATGGTTGGAGGTAAGGGTATAAATAGTACCCCAAGTCACTCCATTAGGTCTCAATCTAATTGCAGCCTTTCGGTGTTTTCTTCCAGAATTTTCTTTGTTGTCTCTTCGTGTTCTTCTTCCAAACCCATGGTTGGAAGTTGATTCTTCTAGTTTTCTTTTTGAAATTTAAGCACTTTATTGTGTCGTAATAAACACTTTATTGTGTCGTACTGGAGAGAGATGATGTGATTCCTTGTGGCGTTCTTTTAATCAATAAAGGTTTGCTTTAGGATTCAGATTAGGGTTTTGCTAGCTAAAAAGGACACAATTTTGAGTCTAAGCCCTTTGATCTTGATTTTCCTTGGTGCTTTTGGAGTTGTATCTCTGATCGAGTGCTCTAAACTTCTTTGGTTGAAAGTTTAGGTAAATATTTGTTGAGAAACTATTGTTATTGGTTCCAAGAATTGTGTAATAATTACATATTTTCTGTTTTTTCCGCGGGCAGATTTGGCCCATTTGGGTCATGAATTGAAAATATTAAGCTTATCCTTTTTCAGGTTTTGGGGATTTTGAAGATTTTAAATATTGGGTGATTAGAGAAAGACTGTCATTGAAATTATACACACTGGATCCAATTTTCTTATGAATTTTTTTTTTTTTTTTCTAATACTTACTAGCCGACCAAGGACATAGCACTAGGTTCATAGTTTTTAACTGTATGTTCTTCTTATAATTTAATTAGTTGTCATTGTCTTTCTTTTGCTTAACTTTTCTTGAATAGAGCTTGAAACAATCATTGAAGTGCCCAGAAACTACAGTTTTTTTTTTTTTTGCATTAATTTTATTTTCATTTTCACTTTTGAAGTGAAAATAATTGAGAATATTAAGCTTATCCTTTTTTTTTTTTGCCACATACTCCAGAGACAACATATCCGAACCTAAATAATTGGTTATGGTACAATTCGGTTCCAGGTTTACCTGTGGAAAATGATTTCATGGGTAAATTCATAACTGAAACAGATTGGGCATGGAGCCAAACTGATTTTTTTATTTTTTTATTTTTTTTATTTTTATCCCCACTAATAAAGTGTCTTTTTTCTTATTTTAATTATTAATTGATTTCTTATCCTTAACCATGCGAACATATTATTACATTCCTAAAATGTTCATTGGACAGGGTACATATCGAAGAGGTAAACACACGACTTCAACGTTCAAGAAAGAATACAACTTGAAGGTACTACTAAACGAGAAATTCGTTTCATATGTAGTTTAACTGCATTTTTCCTTTTTATGAAAGAAACTGGCCTGAGAATTCTTCATTCGTAAGAGACTAGGCAATTTACCAAAATATTTTGTAAATGAAATGAAATATAGTATGTGTTATGCTATTTTGTCAACAACCATCGCAGCCTTAAATTCATACCATGAACAGATTTTGGTACACAAGCTGTTATTTCTCTAATTAAATTCAATACACACATAGTGGCCCTTTTAGGGTATGATAGTTGTTAAATGATTCCACGTACTTCTCACCCTGATCATTAATACATTGTTATTTCTTTTTACTATATTTGTCATATGATCTTAAATTTATCTTATTTAGATATAATCATATAAAATATACAAACTTATAAATGCATAAATTGATTTTTCCATGAATCTTTGAATTGAGTGAGATTGTTGCTTTGTTGACATGTTTAGCAAAACATAAAATCCATTTTTCCTTTCTTCTTCTGCACCCATCATGTTTATTGTCTCATCCTAAACTAATGTTTTTTCACAACCATAGATGCCTTCCTTGATTTTCGTTCTATGTTTAACATGAATCTCTCTTTATACTGTAATAGGATGTAACAATGCCTGCCAATGCGAAGGTGAGGTTCATGGATTCAGAAGGTCCCAAATATAAAGAAAAAATTCATCGACTTCTACATTTGCTTACACAGTGTTTTTCACCAATGTAGCAGGGATGAAAATGCGTCCATAAAAAGAAAATGAGTCAGGCTGAAAGAGATTCTTTTTCTGCAAATGATTTTGTTTCTCCGTACCTAGATAAAAAAATTCATTTCGCTTATTCTTGTTACTATGAAACCTGAAACCCAATAGCGAAGATGCTCCTGAGGCTTAGTAAATGTTGTGTTGGATTGTGCTTCCAGAGATCATGTTTTGGCTTCCTTTTCCACAAATGTAAAAGCATAAATGAGGTGTTATGACTTTCCCTTTTCGAATTTCCTGATTTTGTTATGAAATCTACAAAAAAAATTGGCTTCCGTGAGTTCCAATGCTTAGGATTGAAACCCACGAAATTGCTTACATTGTTCCGAAATATGCACCTAGGTGTAAAGCTTGGACTGATCACATAGCCATGCTTTTCGCTCTTTCACCGCAAGGCTTAGCCTAGGTCCAATTAGGTTCGTAATACCTCTATGCATGTCATTTTAGAGGGGAAAAAAAAAAAAAAAAGCTGTTAAGTCAATAGGCAAAAAACGAATAACTAACTCAATTTAAATAAATCGATTATTGGTAAATATATTGACACTATAGTTGTTAAATGCACCACGTCTTTAGTTTATGCTCAATCTACTAAATACAGAAAGTGCTCTCTCTCAAATTTTATGAAATCGAAGAAGCTAGCTATAACATTTCAGTTTTCTACAATTACATCTTCTTGACTAGTCAACTTTATATCTTGCATCCATTACAAGTTGAATAATGAGATCTCATTTACTTTCTAAATATTTTCTCACTTAAGCACGATTTTCTTTAACTGATTTTTTGAACAGCTGACATAATTGATTTGGTTGTATACTCATCTCAGATTTAAACTTCTCTCAAAAGAAAAATATTAAATAAATTCATTTGCCCATTGACCATACCCAAACGCGAATAATGTGCTCACCATTTGGATTCGTGTCAGATTCCAACTTTCTGAGTCGTTTGACCACATTTAAACTTTCAACGTTCGAACTCATCTCATGTAATTTCGAAGAATGAATGCATTCTTCCATTCATATTTTGATTTCTTTCTTATTTTCCATTCAGTTGAAAAATGCAAAAGCTATGTATCAAAGACTTGTCAACAAAATATTCATTCTCATGCTGGTAAAAAGCTCGGAGGTGGAGGACGTCCTCCACATCAAGCGCCTCAGCAAAACTTTTCAAGTATTGAGGAGATACAGGATGTGGCTCAACCCCTCGAAGTGTACCTTTGGGGTTGTCTCTGAAATATTTCTGGGCTACATGGTCAACCAAATAGGTATTGAAGCTAACCCTGAAAAGATTAAAGTCTTAATCGAAATAAGGTCGCCTCAGAAACCTAAAGAGGTATAGAGTCTCATTGGGCATGTAGCCACATTAAACGGCTTTGTCTCAAAGGCAACGGATAAATGCTGACCCTTCTTCAAAGTCCTGAAGGGGGAAATAAGTTTGAGTAGACCGATGAATGCAAGGTAGCCCTGTAAGAGCTAAAAAAGCACTTGGGGTAATCTCCTTTACTTTCCAAACCTAAGGCTGGTAAACCGCTGCAACATTCTCTTTATTTGCCTTCTCTATGGCCTCAACTGCCAGCTTCTGATGGGCGTCAGAAGTTTTCACTTGGTTCATCAAAGAGGCCACCTCAGTTTGAGAGAAGTGAACTTCTATTTTTAAGTTCTCAATTTATGCTAAGGCAGAAATGAGCTTCACGGACTCTTCAGCCTGTTGCTTCTTAATGCCTCAGCCTCAGCCTTGGTCTTTGCTTTGCTGATAGCTTCCTCAATTTAAGAGATTCACAAACTCTCTATTTTTACATTAGAGGTTTTTAAAGAGGGATTTAGCCTCTATGGCAACGCGAAAGGCCCTCTTCGCTTGGCTCACCATGCTGGAAAACATGTCTACTCATCACTGGTCTCAATAAAAAGATTGTCACTGCTCCGTCCAGTATTTGTGGAAATTTACAGTTGTAGTTTGGATTTCTAAAGGGAGTAAGGCAAGAGCTTCTGGAGTCAACTCGTTGCTCCTCTTCTTTAGGGCGAGTTTGGTTTTTGGAGAAGCTTTGGAAGCGGTGGAGTCGTTTGGAGTCCTCTCCCTTTTAGAAAGATCCTGCCGTAGGGGTTCCATGGCAGTTGGCCTCTTCTGTTCCCCTATGGCTACAACGATGGAGGCCGCCATCAATTTTTCCTTGATCGGGACCTCGGATCGTGAGGGTGGGGTGTTCATCGACACACCCTCTCAAGTAGCGGAGAAACGGTGTTTTCTTTTGGGGACTTCCCTCATTATTTTCTTTCCTTTATCCTTTATAGGAGGTTTCCTGTCCCTCTCTTGGCTACCAACCTCACGGCTAACCTTCTCTACTTGGTCCCTCACTTGTTTGGCAGCAACAGATAAGGGTTTAAGCCTCTTTTCTCCCGATGTGGATGTGGCAGCCAGTATGGTAGCCATGTCAAGCATGAGGTACCTCTTTTTCTCAAAGTTTTTTACAAAGGTAAGTGAATAGAGTTAGGAATAAAATCTATGCAAAATTACTAGCTCGATAAAAATTGAAATTACTTCTTCAGTCCATCAAACCAAGTTCTTCAAATAACTGTCTAGAGAGAATCAGATGCTCGAATTCACGTAAGGATGAGGAATGTCGATATATGTTCGAGAGAACCTTCCACTCTCTTCGGCTAAGTTTGAACTGCTCATCAGATCTTATAAAACATCAAAGAAAAGTTAACATCAGAATCATTAACATTGGAAAATCAAAAGATAGATACAAGACTCACAGGCTTTTAAGTATGAGGTCAGAACTTTCATCTGGGGTACTATGTCATCTTCACATTCCTTCCACTTCCTCCTTACTCAGAACCACATCTCCTTCCATCCTTTGATGGATGAGGAAAGGCCCAAGTCATAGGGAAAATGTCACCAGTAACATAGGGAATACCACCATTTGGAATCCCTTTTCCCTAGGACCCGTGGTTGGAAAATGGTTTGAAAGATATGGAGATGCATGTCCTCTACAAGAGAAGTCTCCTTGCACAAAGAATAGGTTTCCACTAGTTAGGCCTAAGCATTGGGGACGAGTTGGGTGGGTGTCGACTTGTACAACCTCAGAACGACTCTAAAGAATAGATGCATGGGTAGCTGAAGACTTGGACTTGCCTTTAAGAGGAACTTGCTGATGGCGATGCAGACCTATCTAGGAAAATAGGCTGCTCGTCAGAGTGGGGGATAACAGTTCTATGTCGTATGGGATACGATATTTTTACTAAGTATGATGGGTTGACGGTTGAAGGGATTTTGGCTGCCCTCCTAGCTATCTCGTTGTTTCTCCTACCCTCTCCGGAAGGCAAAACACTATGTCTAGCTTGAATGGCTCGAACAAGGTTGGCCGTATTGTTTATTTGCACACCTACTTCAACAACTACTTCACCAAGATCTATTTCCCCCCACCCCAGAAGAGTGTAAATGAGCAATCGATTTTCAGAAGCTAACAGTTTTAAGATACTTACGAGTTAAATGTGAAGAATTATGAAAAAAAAATCACCGGAAATGAAAAGATTTGGCAAGAAATAAAGAAAATGAGAGAATGGAAATGCTGATTGCGTGAAAACAAAAAGAAGAAATGCTGATTGCGTGTAAGGCAAAATGTTTTATTGGCCACAAACTGTTCCCTTTTATAGGCGGAACCTTTGAACCCCAGCCATTTGGATTTCGATTCAAATTATCTGACCGTCCATTTGAGATTTAAAACTGAGCCACTTATACTATCTCCCGGGTCGCCTTCTACAGCTTAGATTAGAGCGTCCTCATGATGCATTATTATGCGTCCAAAACCTCGCGGACGTGCATACGAAATCTATCATTGTGCATTAAATGTTGTGATAGTTGCCTGTATGAGAAGATGAACTGTTTCAACTATTTTTTCTTGAAAACATACAAAGACAACAAATCATTTGAAATAATAACAACACCTCATGTTCCCCAAATGTTTTAAAAACATGTCTCCTCATAATTGGTGCATTGAGCCTCGGCAAGTGATGGAGCCCTTAACCTCAACAAGTTCTGGTAAGGCTTTAGATATATAAAGCCACTTCGGATAAAATAGATTCAAACACACCCAACAGGTAATTCGTGGTAAAAAAATGAACCATAGCAAAATTTTGTACATATAAGTCCATACATTACATAAATAATCGTACTTAGACTTGGGGGACTATTGGTACACCTCACCACCGAGGCTCAGGTTCAATCGCCACGTGGTACTCCATGTAGAAAGAAAAGTCAATAAAGAGTCATCCGTCAAATGTAAAAAGATCAAGTGAACAACTGAAGCTATTGTACTAAAGCATTGCATGACTGGTCGAAGCAGTCTCTCTGCATCAGAGACCACCAACATGAAGCCCTCTCACGCTGTAGCCCTTAGTTCATCCGAGGTCCCTGAAGCTGAAACTGAAGCTGTCTCTTGCAAGATTTGCATACAGTCTTTAAGAATGGCTAATATGACGTCTGTAATAAAAATGCCAGGTGTGTCAACCAATCGAATAGGGCAACTGACCCATTGTCAATGTGTTTGATGTATGATAGACTTAGCGATGTAAGACTTTGGTCAAGAGGATGAGGCCATGTAGTTCTGATCCAACAATTACCACGTTTGCCAGAAATATATAAATAGGGAGTTTTTTTTACATGAAATAGGATGGTTCTTTGAACAGAGAAATAGATAATATACAAGATCATTCTTAATATGTATTCTTGCTGGATGTACTATTATTAGTTTGGATATTAGGTTTTTTATCTTGGTTGGTGATTGTTTGTTATTGCGGTCACTTTAGTCATTATCGCAGGTGTTTGAACATTTTTGTTTCTCGTGAAACTTCTTCCTCATTCACATGTTACCGTTCTCCCACTGGTTCACCGGTCGAAATGCATGGAATTTGCTTAGGTTTGCATGAGTGGCCTGACATTTGTTCTCCACGTTGGCATTACGTTTTTCGATGTCACACAGAAGTCTTATGATTAAGGCAGTCAATCCATCATATTTCGAAGGGAACAACATGTCTAGCATGCATATGAAGGCAAGAAGAACTTGAAGAATCAAAGATTAGGGATTGAAAATCAAGAACAAGAAATAGATTCCACATCTTTCTCTTGTATTTGTACATTGTGGGTGACGATTTTCCAATTCTTTTGTGTATTATCATTAGAAATATGCTATGCAAAACATAGGATGAAATAGAAACCATATTATTTAATTAGTTTAATTCAAAGATCAATTGATTGTATATCTGTGTTCTTGATTTTTTGTATCCCTTCTTGAATTATTTAAATGCTTGCACATCATTTAGATAATTAATTGTTTATTATGATTAGGGGAGGTTTAGAACTTTCCGATTTCAGTACACAGATCAATACATGTTAAGGATAACATTTATGGTGATCATGTAATTCAATGTGTTACTTTGCATATGAATTTAGGATAAGAATTTTATTAGGTCATACTTAACATATATTTAGCTTATCTCATGAGAAATAGTTGAATATAACTGGATTATTGAATGTCAAAAATAGACAATGTAAGTAGGTCGGGAATTGGGAAGAAGAAAATAATAGGTAGATTCGTAATTCCAACACTTCACCATCATTTATATTTCATTAAATTCTTAGATAATAAATAGGATAATTTAGACATAATAAACCAATCTTTTGTTGGTACGTTCACATTCGAGTATAATAACAAATTAATACGATTCAATTTAAAGAATTTTTACCTTCTGAGTTCCACATAGTGAAAATTTCGTTCTTTTAAACGTTGTTGCTTCCCCTTCTGTTTCTTCACTATTTACTTGTATTTTATTAACTACTAACGTAAAGTTGATTATTTTTGTGTTTTATTTGATGCTCTCTACCACCACCGCGCTACTGAATATTGTAGTAGCCCAGCCAAATATTGTGGCTCCACTCCTGCTACCATTATGTTTAACCGATTTTAGTGAGTTTTGAGAGATTCATTAACTATGCACTACATTTATGAAGTGGATAAATCAATAGAACAGATCAAACATATTTTCTCTAGAGCTAGCAGGTCGAATCTGGGTACAATAATTATATTGGAAAGTTGTAAAGTTTCCATTAAAATTGCAAATGGGCTGTTATTACATTCTTAAGTACTTGTATGGAAGTGATTTTTTTCCCATTTTTTTAAACGTGGCTAAACAGATTTTTTTTTTTTTTTAAAAAAACTTGAAATTGATGTTTTCTGAAAAAGTGTGACTGAAAATAAATATAGTAGAAAAGTGATAAACACTCTCAAACAAGGGCTAATTCTCTCCCTTGCAACCCACTTTCTTACAAAAGATCATGGTCTGGTCTACTTGTACATGCATTTTTTCTCTTCTCCATTTCGTTCCTCTCTTGTGATTGCGAGGTCAGTTAGGTTTCTCCACTATTAATAATTGAACTCCAGTATTTATTTTATTTTATTTTATTTTCCCTGCTATGAAAGTCTTCTTTTTGTGGAATTGAACAAATAAAAAGTATTATGATCCAAATATTAATTTTGTGGGATTTGGTTGTCCAAATAATCATTTAGATGGTTCTTATTTGTTGTTTTAAATTATTTAGACCCATGTACGGAATTATACAATGAAAAGCAATAAGTCACTTTTAAATTATTTGTAGATGAAACAAGTCAACTTATCCTAGATTTGAATACCGCAATCAATCATTAAAGCGATAAAGAATATCAAAGTTGATCACAGAAAAATGCCAACTGGATAAAAACTTCAGACACTTTTTCGCTCAGTAATCTACTATAAATTGAAGCAAAGTTATAGTATGATCCACATCAATCTACCATTTAGATCTTGTTACCTCAATTCTTGCAGTCTCAAATTTTGACTCCTGATTTATATCTTAACTCTCGTGGACTGCGTGATCTTAACTCTGGATCCCGACTCCTGGTTCCTCGCCTTAATCCTCTTGAATTTGTGCTTCTACAATTGCTCCCGATCCCTGGGATCGATTTATCTCCGATGAATTAAGTAATTTGGTGTTTGATCAAAAGATATTGCGTATTTTGATCTTATAGTTTTATATGAAACAATATCATTAAATCAACAAAATGTGTTTTGGAAGAATTTATGGATCAAGTAATATGTGGTGGTTGAATCTTGGAATCAATAAATTTTTTGGATCATCAAAAAATTGATCTCCATAAAATAAATTTTATTCAACACACTTTTTGATGTTCATAGGATATGATATATAGGAAAAGTGTTTGAGATGAAAAGGGAATAAAAAACCAAATGTTTGAAGCAAAACATATTCTAAACATCGGCACATCGCTCAAGTGCCAAGTCAACAACAGGCGAGCAGTAGTTAAACAATATTCAATATCTTTATCATAATTTTTTCTCTCGGCATCTGATTGAGATGATTCAAAATGAGTTCGAAAGCTAACTCAAAGGGATACAATTCTTCTTAATAGCATTGTCCAAATTCTACTTTTTTTATGTGAAAAATACGTTACAAGTTGCGACTAAAAATTTTGAGCATAACTTGTGCGGCTCTTTGACACTCTTTAAATTCATAATTGCATTTCTTTGATCATATGTGATCTTCTTGAGCCCTTTAAAGGACTATACTACTAACCCCAACTATTTTGATTTTAATTATGACTCAATAATTCTTATTTTGACTTTGATTACAAGTCGATAAACTCCTAATATAATTTAACCAGGACTTAATTTTGGTTAAGGAAATTGTCAATTTAAATTTGGACTTAACAGTTACTATTTAGTTGTGATGCCAACTGGTCTCTATTTGGCCCAACACTATATACTTATGTAAAAACCCAAATCCATAGCTTAAAAACGTGAGTTGAGAAATTCACCTTTAGAGCAACTCAACACTTTTTTCATTTAAGTTTTCTGAGAAGCACTAGACCACTGATGGATCATGATCTAGATCAATGGCTGGAGATAAGAGTATAAATAGTACCCTGAGTCGCCTAATAGGCCACAATTAGTTTTCTACTATTTGGTGTTTGCTCCCTAAATTTTCTCTCTTTTTTTTTTTTTTTTTTTCTTTTTTTTTCCTTCTCTCTTCGTTCTTCTTCCAAACCCTTGGTTAGAATGGCTTTCAATGTGAAATCTAAACCCTATTTGTGTTGCACTTGAGAGAGATTATGCGATACCTTGTGTCTTCCTTTAATTAATAAAGATTTTCTTTAGGATTTAGGTTAGGGTTTTGATAGCCGAACTCAAGGTTACAATTTACCTTGGTTCTTTTGGAGTTGTATCACAGATTGAGTGTTGAAAACTTCTTTGGTCGATAGTTTAGGAAATATTAAGCCTGAAAAATTCTTTTCTTTTCATTTCTTTTCTTGTTTTTGAATGAATTTTATTTTCACTTTCACTTTTGAAGTGAGCCACATACCCCAGAGAAAGCATAACAGAATATAAACAGTCCGTTATGGTACAACTCAGTTCAAGCTTCGCACGTGGAAAACTGATTTTATGCGTAAAATTCATAATTGAAACATATTGGACAGGAGCCAAAGTATATATTTTTTTTAATGTATCCATCCCCACTAAATAAAGTGTTTTTGCATGTTTTAGTTATTAATAGTTTACTTATAAGTCTATTCTTAACCAAATGAATACATTTTTACAATCCAAATTATTCATTGGACAGGGCTTATATTTAAGAGATAAACACCCGACTTTAGTGTTCTAGAAAGACCACAATGTGCAGAATTACTACTAAAAGAGAAATTCGATTCAGTTGTAGTTTTATTCCATTTTCATTCGATGAAAGAAAATGGCCAGTGAATTCTTCATTTTCAAGAGGCTAGGAAATTTACTAATTGCAAATAAGAGCTTATAAGCGTGTTTTTCAACATTTATTTAATACTTAAGTGAACTTAAATATTGATTAAAAAAGTGAATTTCTACTCACAATTATGTAATTATTGCTTTTGTAGGTAAAAATCATCCAAAGGAAAGAGAACAAGACAAAATGAGGGAAAATTGACTAAAAGTGTGCAAAATTGTGAATTTGGAGACCAAAGTGAACAAAGTAAAAAGTTGAAGGATGATGCAATTTATGAAGGGCATAATCGATATGAAAATCAAAATCTGGGAACCTTTCCGCTATTTGTCCAAAACTCTGGGGACCAAAGTTCCAATTTCTGAAAAGGGATTTTAAATTGATACCCAGCAACCTCATTGTTTTTCGTTCTTCTTTTTGGCTGCTGCTGTAGCTTTTTCTTTTCCTTTTCATTTTTTCATTTCTTTTTCTTTCTTCTTTCATTTTCTTTTCTTTTTATTTTCAATTTCTTGGTATTTTGGAGATACAAATCAAGAGCACAAGAAGAATACATTCAAGGATATGGAAAAATATGTGGGAAAGTCAAGACCAAGCTTCAAAAAATAGGTTTATCTATAATTTCGTATTTCTCAATTATTTTGCCATATTTGTAATATATTGTTATAAATATTCTCCTTTTTATTATTTGTATAAAATGAGCTACTTATTTGTGTTAGGATTTATGGTAGTAACTTAACTTAATTTTAATATTTGCTCTTTAATGTTAAAATGCTNTATTATTATTATTATTATTGCATTTTATTTTATTTTATATGACCAATAAATGATTATGTTTAGTAATTTGTACATTACACAAGAGAAGATTGTGTATTTTATGTCAAATAGTATAAACCATAGGTTTGTATAGGGTATAGAGATATCCTAGATGATCAATTGAGTTATTTTCATAAAGATTTAATACGCTTGTTTGGTTTTAATCGATATAGAAAAATAGTAGGCTAAACCAATCAATTATAGTTAATTTTGGTCAAAAAAGATAATTAACTAAAATTGAAAATTGAGTCTAACATCAGAGTAATTTGCTAATTGGCTCGTGCAAAAATTAATTAGGTGACAGATAAGCAAAACTTTGATTCCAACCAAGGTTTCCTTCAAAATTTTCAATTTTTTATTTTTTCAGTTTGTAGATTTTAATTTATTTTTTTCCTTATTTTCAAATCATAATTTTAATTTTGTGTTTCTTCTTATTGTTAGAATTAAATTAACTAAAGTTGTATAATGAAAAGTGAACTTTTCTCGAGGGATTGACAATTCGGACTCCAAAAGTCCACTTTATTACTTGAACGCGCCCTATGTACTTGCAGTTTTTATTTTCTTAGCGAACAATTTTTTGACGCCATTGCGCAGGAATTTTTTTACTTCTATTACCAGTTTAGTTAATTTTAATTTTAACAATTTCTTTTCATTTATTTTTAAGTACTTTTATTTTTGTATATTTTGGCTAATGACGTATTGTTAATCTATCTTGTATTGGCATTCGCTCCTTGTACTTTTAAGCTATATTTGTAGTATTCCCATCTTTGTAAAGTAACGAAGTTTTTACAATGTCTAATCTCTACAATGACTATGGATATATGTTTGGAGGTCCAAAATGTGAAATTTGTCAACCGATGCATTGTATAGGGAAATGCTTGTATAGGTAATTGTTGCTTCCTTTCATAAATAAAGCTTTGCTTTAAGAATGGGCGAAGGTTTTGATAGGCAACAAAAGGATACAATTTCAGTATTTTCCTTAGTGGTTTTGGAGTTGTATGGTAGATCGAGTCTTGTAAACATTTTATTGAAAGTACTTGTAATAATTGCTGAGAGACTACTATTCTTGGTTCGAAGAATTGTATAATAGTGGTATCACACTCATTTGTTGACAGTTCTTGGGAGATCAAACACTGTTTCTTCAAATACACAAGGTTCTTACAGATCTAAAGGTCAAAGCCCTATATCGATAAGAACCCGTTGAAGTTTGTTTGTAAATCATCGTAATCTAAAGAGATTGGTACTTTTGGCTAACTTTATGTTGATTTTGATGGTCAAATTGTAGACCACCACTCTGGTTCGAGTTGTCTAACCCTAAATCATTCTAATATTGAAGCATGCATTATGTTCTTGACTATTTTCTGGCATATCTAGAATTGAAACCCAGAATTTGCTCTAAAGTTGACAGGTAATGTATCATGAGAATTTTTCGTTGGTAAGATTATAATATCCTAGATCTTGGGTGGTAATACTCGATGGTTATGAGAGGGATAACCTACCTATGTAAGAGCTATATTATTAATAATAGTAAACATCATAAAAATAAAGGCATTTAGTGTTTAGAAGCTACGTATATCATTTTCTGATGATTCAAAATTCAAAGGACACATTGTGTCACAGTTTGCTTAAAATGTTTCATGCAAAAATTTTGATGAAAGGTTATTTTTAAAATCTTACTTTTGTTGAAATAAAGAAAGATAGGATTTTGTTGAAATTGATATATGGACACAAGGCATACATTTTCAAAGATTTCGTGTAATACAAGGACGGTTATACATGATTGGATAAAATCAAAATTGAGCTTCTATAATTTCCAAGTGAAGACAATTTTGAAACTTGTGAATTGGAAGTTTGTGTGTAAACGATATCTTGTAAAATTAAGGGTAATTAGTACAAAATGTCCTCATTGTTTGCACTCGTCGCGAAAATTGTCCATATCGTTTCAAATTTTGCATTTACACCCTCATTTCAACATTTTCTTGCGGAGTTGGAGCAAAACATCTAATCATTTTCTTTCATTGTGCAAAACGCCCCTATTGTAAGAACATTTTTGTTCCAAACATGGACTAAGCTCCAAAAACATTTCTATGTAAATCCGTTCTAGAAAATTGATTTTTTATTTTTTTTTAAATGTAATTAAAAATAAATGTAGCAGAAAAGTGATAAACACTCTCCAACAAGGGCTAATTCTCTAACTTAAACTCTGCTTCTTATAGAAGATCACAAGTCTGACCTACTCGTATATGCATTTTTTCTTTGCTACATTTCATCCCTCCCCTGTGATTGCGAGGTAACTTCGGTTTCTTCACTATTAATCATTCTACTCTAGTTTCCTTCTTCTGCTATGAATTTTATTGTAATTGATTTTGAGAATTCAAAATTCACAGCTACTAGGCAGTTCTTTATGTGTTATTTTTTTTGTTTTTTAACTTAAGGTTTAATTAGTTATATTTTATTCAAAAGTACTAATGTACAATTCTTTCTAACTAGGGTAGTATTTGAAACACTCCATCTTGTGGAATTGAACAAGTTAAAAATATTACAATTTAAATGTTAACTTTGTGTGATTTGGTTGTCTAAATAACCCTTTAGTTCGTTCTTATTTGTTATTGTTGGGCTCTGATGTCAGCTGGTCTCACGGGCTTTGATGATAATGGGTTGTTTGGTCCAATAGTCTACGTAAGAAATTGCCCAATAGCTTAGCTGACCTAAAACCCGAATCCATAACTTAAAAACGCGCCTTGAGAAATACACCTTTAGAGCGACTCAACGTTTTTCCTTTTAAGTTTTCTAAGAAGCCATTGAACGTTGGATTATGATCTAGATCAATGGTTGAAGGTAAGGGTATAAATAGTCCCCTAAGAAGCCCCATCAGGTCACAATCTGATAGCTGCCTTTTAGTGTGTTCTTCCATAATTTTCTTTGTTTTCTCGTTGTGTTCTTCTTCCAAACTAGTTGGAAGTTGATTCTTCCATTTTTCTTTTTGAAATTTAAACACTATATCATGTCATACTTGAGAGAGATGATGGAATTCCTTGTGGTGTAGAAATTGATCTTTTGGTTGCAAGCTATTGTGACTTGTGAGACCACTCGGTAAATATTTGGACATAGACCTTCCAACAATCACATTTACAAGACCTGGTTATGCTAGAGTATGCGTAAAAATTGATCTTTTGGTTGCAAGGAAGGATTTCATCTGGATTAGCTTACATAATGGTGAAGGGTTCTGGCAAGAGGTGGTATATGAGAGATCTAAATACTGTGTTCATTGCTGACTACCTGGTCATGAGAATGTTGATTGTAATTGATTGAACAAACGACATTATAATTTGTTAAGCCCCAAGCAGAAAGGTCCTATAAAGAGTACCACTGTTCCACCTGATAATAATATGAGTGATTTGAAAGTGGATACTCTAGCAGAAGGGGAAAAAGGAACAGAGTTTGAAAGCTACAAATGAGAATGGAAAAGTTGTTATAGTTGTAGTGAGTCCTAAATATCCTGTTTATGCATCTTTCAATATTGAAAATTTGACTTGCAATCCCATGAGTGAGGGGTTTGTTGTGAATGATGAAAGACACGAAAATAAGTTAATTACAGAGAATGCTACAATTATTGAAGAGCAAAATCATGTAGAGGTCAATAAAGTAGGCGACATGAGTTTTAATAATGATTCGAGAGATGAAGCAGTAGTTGTAGAATCAGAATCCTTTCTAGATGAGGATTTTCTTCCAGCAAAAAGGAGGTCTTTAGCTTCATCTCAAAGCATGATTCCCACTCGAGAAATTGATGACATTCCGATATGTAACTCCTTTGATGTATTAGTTGATACTTTGAATTTGGAAGTCGCATGGCAGATTGGTGGTGATTAGAATTTACGACCAGAGAGGGATGATGATTACCACTCTGATTCAGATGCACCAGATATTAGAAACACTAATAGACGCAATAGGAAACTCTTTTAAATCTCTGACCCGCAGGTCAGAGATACACCTTAAACGTATTTCTGATGAGTACATTCCTTATTTGGCTGTGTTTACCTGGTAATCATAGCTTTACCCTGTTAGGAGCTACAAATCAATTTCTGGCAGTCATTTTGGATTGGGAGGGAGTCACAGTAGCGCTAGTGGTGGTTTACGCTAAGTGCGATTATTTGATGCGGAGATCTCTTTGGTCCTCCCTTACGCCAATTTTATCTATTAATTTACGTGTCATATTGGTAGGGGATTTTATAGATGCGAATTCGTTGTATGATGTTCATTTCATAGGCTCTCGATTTACATGGCATCATAACAGGAATGGCTTATTATTATGGGAACGGCTTGATAGGGCACTTGTCAATCATGATTGGATGGTTGCTCTTCCAAACTCTATGGTTGTACATCTTTAGCGTAACCATTCGATCATGCACATCTTCTTGTTCGCACAGAAAAAGAAAATACCAGGGGGCTACCAGTTTTCAATTTCAAAAGATGTGGCTTCAGCACTCTTTTTTTGTTCCTATGGCTACAGAATCTTGGACAAGACCTTACTCTCTTTTTGGTATAGCTCGAATTTCTTATAAATTGAAGAGATTAAAGGCCGATTTAAAACTTTGGAACAAAGTCATCTTTGGGAATATTTTTCAGAAAATCAATGAAACCTGTGATAAAATTCTTCTATTAGAGAACAACGTACAAATTGATCAAACTTTGGATGCTAATCTCATAGCTTTAAAGGGAGATTTAGATAGACTTTTACTACAAGAGGAGATTCATAAGCGTCAACAGTCACGATTTAAGTGGTTGCCTTGTGAGGATAATAACACAGCTTTCTTTCATGCTTCTGCTAGGCAAAAAAGACAAAAAGCTATGCTAAATAAGTTCACTACAGAGGCTGTCCGAGAATTTTTTATGGAAAAAGTACTAAATGATGCTTTGGGGGCTTCTATAATTGCTTTGGTGCCTAAGTTGGATGATCCCAAGACTTTTCAGGATTATAGACCTATCAGTTCATGTTAGGGTTTTTACAAAATCATATGCAAAGTGGTTGCTAACCGTTTGATTTTGATTTTACGTAAATTAATTTCTATGAATCAAGATGGCCTTGTTACAAGTAGGCTGATATTTGAGAATGTTGCACTGGCTCAGGAGTTAGTTCATAATCTCAATAAGCCTTCCCAAGGTGCCAATGTGATAATGAAAGTAGACATGGCAAAGGCTTTTGTTAGGGTATCTTGTGACTACTTATTAGAAGTGTTGAAGACGTTTGGATTTGCTGATTCTTGGGTATCTCTTATTAAGAATGCTATCATTTCACCATGGTTTTCAGTTAAAATTAATGGTGCATTAGCTGGTTTTTTCACTCTCTCTCTCTCGTGGACTTAGACAAGGCGACTTGTTATCACCGTTGTTGTTTACAATCAGTGAAGAGCCACTAAGTAGGGGTTTAACAAAGCTTCTTGCAAAGGGCGGAACCTCTCCTTACTGGGTTCCGTCTATATGTTCTCCTATATCGCATTTTCTTTATGCTGATGATTTCTTGGTGTTTACTAATGACACTCGGTGTAGCCTTAATAATTTAAAGGGATTTCTTCAACGTTACAAAGCTGTATCTAGGCATTTAATTGATGTGGCCAAGAGTTCTTTTATAGTCTACAAAGGAGTTGCAAATTCTAGAAAACGTATCATTGCATCTGCAGTAGGTTACAAAGAAAATTCTCTCCATTTTACTTATTTCGGATCACCTCTACATTACGGCAAACCCATTTCTTCCATGTTCATACCCATGCTTGATAAAATCACGAAACAATTAGTGGGATGGAAATAAAAGCTTCTATCCATGGGTGGGAAGCTCACTTTAATCAAGTTAGTCTTAAGCTCAATTTCTATCTATTTATTTTTTGTGGTCACGCCTCCCATAAAAGTCATTAAAGAGATTCATTCTCTTTTTGGCAACTATTTTTGGGGAGAATCAGAAGAGGGTATTAAATGCCACAGGGTTTCTTGGAAAAACATCTATTTTCCATAGAAGGAAGGAGGTTTGGGAATTCGTAGTCTTTTTGATGTGATCCAGCCGTTTCAGTGCAAAATGGCATGGCGAATAATTACATCACACTCACTCTGGGCTGATTTTATGCGACAAAAGTATCTCAGTCATCTTCTAGACTTGGAAAACTTTTTTTGCAAGTATTAATGATTCACCTTTTTGGAAACATATTTCACATCTATTTCCATTCATTTTAGAATATAGCAGATGGCTGATCCGCAATGGTAGTACTCTATTTTGGGATGACAATTGGAGGGGATCCGCAATTGGAGCTCTATAGCAGATGGCTGATCAGCAATGGTAGTGCTCTATCTTGGGATAACAATTGGAGGGGATCTGCTAAAGTGCTCTATAGCAGATGGTTGATCCGCAATGGTAGTGCTCTATTTTGGGATGACAATTGGAGGGGATTGAGTACTTTAGCTTCACTTGGTTGGACAATCAACACCCCATATTTAAGATTTCATGAAGTATTTTTAAATGGAAAATGCAACCTGGATAAACTTTTTTCTTTAGGTGGCTCGCCTTTATCGGAGGAAATTCAACGTTCCCAAGTCCCGTTTCGCAGTGGTATAGATGAATTAATTTGGTGCCCTTGCAGCAATGGTTTATTTTCTATTAGCTCAGCTTGGTTTCTTCTCAGAAATACTAGACCTTCCTCTCTGCTTTATAAGATTATTTGGAACTCTACCTTGCCATTAAAAATTTCAAAATTTTGTTGGCCCCTTTGGAATAATGTGGTTCCAATGGATGAAGTGGTTTGGTGTTGTGGGGTTCCTATTGTCTTCTAGTGTCACTGCTGTTCACAAGGTCATGTAGAAACAGTAGATCATGTTTTCACAGCCAGTTCTATTACTTTTCAAGCATGGCAATATTTTGGAAAATTATATGGAGTTAGAATTTCAGCTAATATTTGTTGGCAGGCTACCATGTTATTTTGGGATGCTCATTTCTATGGTCAACGCAGGAATATCTTGTAGCTTTCCTAACCCCACCACTTCTTTTTATTAAGGATGAGGCTGTAAACTTGCATAGAGTATGTGCTAAAGTAAAACGTTGGCTACACGAATTGAATAGTATGCTAAAACCAAAGAAATTATCTCTTTCTTTTTATTATTCATAGGTGCTACACATCCCTATGATGCCAATTTTATTCAAAGCTCCATTTCTAGTAAAATGGTTCCCTCCACAATATGGTTTTTATAAACTAAATATTGATGGTGTTAGTGCTGGGAATTCAAGCCCCATTGGTTGTGGTGGATTCTTGGGGATTGGCAGGAGAAGGTTATTTTTGGGTTCTATCATTCTTTTGGGGTTGGTACTAACACTTTAGCAGATGTATCAGCTCTTAAGATAGGCCTTCAAATATGCTATGTCCATGGCATAGAGAGGATTATTATAGAAACAGATTCTAATGTGGTGGTTCAATGGTTTCATCATCATGTTACCAAACCTTGGTCAGTTCGGCTAATTTGGGAGGATATTTTAGAGCTTGCTCATGTTATATCTATTGATATATCACATATCTATCGAGAAACAAACCAGGTGGAAGATTCTTTAGCGCGTTTTGGATCTCAAGGTTGTTCAGATTTCTTTAGAATCAATCTATAGTTTCCCGGTTTCTACAATTGGTTTTATTCGTTTAGATAAATGCAATTTACCTTTTTTCGCTTTTTGTAATTAATTATAACGACGACTTTCCTCTGCCACAAGTGAAAGTTTTCCTATAAAACTTGAAGGTTATTATTAAAAAAAATGCAAGGGAAAAATAAGAGGATGAAGAAAACAAGGCTAACCCAAATAAGACATGGGGCAATAATTGTTCGATATCAGACATAGTTATGAGCCAAGGATAAAGGAAGCTGCTTCCAAATGGAATACCTACATATACCATGGAGATCATGAACACGTGGATTGTTGGCTACAACATTTCGAGGATCTACATCAACTGTGCATTGTTCAGCTCCGTGTCTTTAAGCTGCTCCACTTCGACGATTGCCTGGTCAATGATGGCAAGCCCCTAGAGTACAGTTGTACAATCTTGATAAATGTATTTTATACACTTATTTGGGCTCTAAAATATTAACATTCCATAATTCTTTTAATGGAATTATAGCCTAATTTATTATATAATGTGTTATTAGGTGAAACTCGATGAATGGAATTGAAATTGAAAGAAAGAAGCAAAAATGGGCAAGATCCAAAGTTTAGGGGGCTAAAGTGAAAATGCTCAAAAGTTATGTCGGAGCTCACGATGAAGATTCAAGAATGCTATGGGTCAATTAGATACAATTAAAAGTAAAAAGGAGTGAAAATATGGCCAAAATATTTTCAAAAATTAATTTTCAACCGCACAAGGATGTCCAGATTTTTAGTTGGAGATTGAGACCCATTTTTGGCCTAGTTAACATTCGAATTGAAAATGAGTGATTTCTAAAAATGTTGTAGCCCTTTGAGTTATGCTTCCAACTCATTTGAATCGCCTTAATCGGATATCAGAAGAAAAAGTTATGATAAAAATAATGAAAAAGGCGAAGAGTTTAGAACAACGAATCAGCGCCCAGTGCCGACAACTTAGCACCCTGGTGCTATGTTTAGCAGGAAGAAGCCAATTTTTACGGAGATCCAGTGTCTAAGCGCTGCACTCATAGCGCCTATGCACTACATAAGAAGGGAACGCAGCTCCTAGGCGTTGCCTCCTAGAGCTTAGGTGTTGCGCCGTCTCCTAGCACTTACAACATTTTAACCCATTGTAAAGCCCATAAAAACCCTATATTCGACACAAACAAGTGGAGGAGTATAAATATAAGAGTTTCACACAATTTGAGGGTTCCACAGATCGAGAAAACAAAGATACAACTAGAGATTGAAGGAGGAAAATATCAAGGAATTCAAGCTTTGAAACATTGATTGGAAGAAGAAGAAGATCTTGGTGCAAACTTTATTTCTTTTTGTACACCTGTATTCAAAATTCGGTGATGTATTTAATAACAACCTTTAGTTTTTCTTTTTCATTTAGTATG
>CAIGRB010152663.1:55076-68761 GCA_903798255.1 Fraxinus quadrangulata | reverse complement strand
AAAAAAAAAAAAAAAAACATACAAAATTTTCAATTTTCAAGTAGCATTTAGTTGCCAATAGTCTTTTGCCGCAACATGCATCCTGTATGCATGCTCTGAACCTTCTTAGCAGTTTCTATGCTTTTATAACTGAACTTATGGAGCACTACATGGAATCTAGTTCATGTCACTTGCACGGTGCTATTGAATGATTTGAAGAATCATACTCTTCTTGCTCCTATTTTTTAGAGGACTATTTTCAAGTTTCCCTTTTGCATTTTATTTGGAGTGGTGAAAAATTTCATGTATCCGGCCCCTAATTTTTTTGAATAAGGCTTAGTTGTGCAACAGTTCTCTATCTTATATGGGTAATCCATTATATCTGCTGGAAAATTAGGAAGGACACCGCCAAATTTAAAAATAACGAGAGGGGACTTGGGGGCTTACTTTGAAGTCTGCTTTTGATGTCATCTATACATCAACTTCCTCGATCTTGTTCACCACTTGCTTGATGCAATGTACGTTAAATTCATTTCACTAGAAGCGTTGTTTCTTTTTCTCAGAAACAATACTGTCTGATTGAGGGTTTTTAAAAAATAAAATTTCTTTAAAATGTGCTGACCCTGTGTTGTCCTTTTTGCATGATCTCTAAATTATTCAGTAAGCTTCATGTATGCTAGAAATGTTCTATTGAGAGGTACTGTAACCGACATATTTTGGTTGTACATATAAAGGAGAGTTGGAGAATTCGATTTCGGAATTGGAAGAAAGCAACTGTAATTTGGCAATCCTAAAAGTGGAGAGAGATTTGGCAAAAGGAGCATCTTTCCCCATCCTGAATCAACGAAACAAGCACGTAACGAGTGATGATACCAGAGACAGACAAGACGATTTGCAACAGATGGAGTCAACACTCAAGGAGTTATTGGTATTCACCTGCACTCTGTTTCCTTTAGCTCATATGGATTGTGTTTCCACTTGCAAAATGGTCTAATCTAATTTGCGTACTTGTGCAGAACCAATCTGCTTCCCGACTACAGGAACTCAGACGTCTTCATGAAGATAGGATAAAGATATTGAGGCAGTTATCAAATTTGCAGGTTAATTTTTTTTTTCTTTGCTTTCTCTTGTGTTTAGATTGTTGTTCGTCTTATGTGGTGTTTTCTGATTATGTTTTTACTCACTATCTTTTACTAGTGTATATAAATTGGTTTTTGTTTAACAGAACAATCTGAAGAATGTCAAATGTATTTGTTCCTCCCGAGCATATCTCCTGCTAAAAGATCAACTTGCAAAGTCTAAAGCCGATGTAGTTCAATATCAAGCGCTTTATGAGAAACTACAGGTTGTTACTGCTTGGTAGTTTCGATTTTAACTTCATATTTGGTATTTGAAGAGTATTTAGTCTCCGTGTTGACTCATCAACTTAATTCAGGTTCAGAAGGACAGTCTTGCTTGGCGGGAAAAAGAAATTCACATGAAAAATGAATTTGTTGACGTTTTATGTCAATCTTCGATGGTTGCCGAGTCTAGAATATCTGATCTGGAAACAGAGATTAAAACATGCATTGAAGAAAAAAGGCTAATTGAAGCCAAGCTGGTAGAGGCGTCTAGAGAACCTGGTATTCCCTCATATCTCATGGCTCCTTGTTGCTTCTCTGTCTAAGTGTCACACAGATATATTGATTTTATTAACCTCAGGTAGGAAAGAAATCATTGCGGAGTTCAAAGCTTTAGTTTCTTCATTTCCTGAGAAAATGGGTAACATGCAGAATCAGTTAGTTCAACACAAGGAGACTGCTTCATATATTCATTGTTTGCGTGCTGATGTCCAATCGCTTATCAACATTCTCGATGGCAAGGTGGGATTTGTTATACTTGCGGTCATTTTTGTCTAAATTATTTGTCATGCCGGTTAAAACCATTCCTTAAATATGTATAGGCTAAGGAATTGGACTCATTATCCTCCAGATCTGCTGAGCAAAATGCTGAAATACAGAAATTACAAGCTGTGGTATGATTTTTGCCTTCTATGACATAAGCATATGGAGACATGTCTCATGTTATATTTAAGTTTACTTGTCAAGCAATCCTTTTTCTTGAACTAAGGTGCAAAAAAGAATGTTACTCTTTTATATGATTTGTAGTTGCTGCTCTTGCCCCCCAAAAAATTACCTAACAGTGCCATTTAATGGAATGAAAAGAAGGGTTTATGGGCCTTGGTTCTATTGGAGAATATCTGTTGTATGTCACCTAACATTTATGGCAGAAACCCACTTTGACCAATTCATAAGTAATGTAAATAGACAACATATATAGCAGCCTGATGCATTAACTAGGCATACTGTAATATGATCTGCCAGATTCTCTTTTCATGATTCGTGGTTGTCACTCTGAAAAGATGATCTGCCAGATTCTCTTTTCATGATTTGTGGTTGTCACTCTGAAACAATTGTAATAGCTTACACACATCCTTGTAGCCCAGTTCTATCTTTTGATGCGGACAACAAGGTTTCTGCAAATCAATATTTAAAACGAGGACGATTTTAATTCAAAGGTTTTGTAACTTTGATTTCTTGGTGTAGGTCCATGATTTAAAGGAAGCTGACTCTGACATGAAACTTTTTTTGGAAATGTATAGACGTGAATCGACTGATTCAAGGTTAGCATTTTCTTAAAAGGGTTTTGTTCTGATCATATTCAGCTTGTGTTTGGCCCCTATTTTTTAGGAAGAAATAGTTTTTGAACAGTGATAGATGGGAGAATGTGTGGTGGAAAAGTGATGAAAAGTTTTAGATTTGTGGGTAATATTATTTTATTTGGAGAATGTGTGGTTGAAAATGAGTACGGTAGAAAAATGAATGGGAAAAAAAGGAGAAAGAATGGGGCTCAAACATGGGCTCAATTTACTTTTGGTTTCTTCTGTTCTTAAACTGCTTCTGGTTGAAGGAACACACTTATTTCAGTATTAATCATAGAGGAATTCCAATTATCTAGTGCTGCAACCATCATATTACAGTCCGCAACATTCCTGCTATTTATTGTTTTTCACTTTAGCAGTAGTCTCTACTTTCCCATTTTGATTAGCAGACCACATCCCATCTTTTACCCTATTAAAAAATTGCACTCAATCACTGGAATCGTTTACTGGTGATCAGGAAACATAGTGGAAAGCTAAAATTATTAGATAAAAATTTCATTTCATGATGATTTTACACTGAAGAACCAACACTTATCATAGAATAGGGGTGTCACGTTGCGATACGTATTGGACTGCGACAATCTGGTACAAGTTCCTAACTTCTATATATATTTATTAATACCTGATACATGAGGGAGACTTGACATTCTTTCACCACGGGTTTGACATCCTTGTTGTGTCCTATATTATTCATATACATTTTTTTTTTTTTTGATTTCTTACATGCGAGGGACATTACCTGGTTATGACAAGGACACGAGTCCCATTTTATAAATTATTGAATGTAAAGTTGGAAAAGTTAAATCATTATAAAATTTGTGTCAGAAAAGTCATATAATGTGGGAAATCTATGAACTATATGCATATTTTCGTTCGTCACTGGTAAATTAATAATAGAACCCAAAGTCCTCTTACAACTTCTAATTCAAAATATTTCACCCTGCAAAACTCAAAATTAAAGCTAAACAAGTGTTAAGTCATATTGAAAAATAATTAGCATAAAAATATTATGTAATTTTGTAGTTTTAAAGAATATAAATTATCTTGTCCTTGAAGTGTCTGCGTTGTGCTTTGTTGAAAATTATGTGTTGGCGTGTGTTCGTCGTGCCCTTATCCTTCATTTTTTATACCTTTAATTGGGTCATTTTGAGCTTTCCGCTTGGTGTTGATTTGTGAATTGTGTGACTACTTTCACGGATCGCAGGCTTGGCTCCCGAGGTATTACGCCTCAAGGCCGCCCTCCCCTCATTCTGAGGTCGGCAAGCCCGAACAACTGGCACACACGCACGCTATGAGTAGGATGTTAGGGAAAATACCTGCATATAATCACATCATTAGTGCACTCTTTGGTAAAATAGGCCTTACACCTACTGTGATTCACGCAGTGAGAATGCTTATCTCCCTATTTGGCACGACAAGCACGCTAATACCTCGGGAGCCAAACCTGCGATTCGTGAAACATGGGGTGGTAATGACAGTACTACTCATAGCAGTAATTTTTGTAATATAGCTGGGATTTTGGAATTTTTGTCCAGCATAACATAAATGAAATTGCATGATAACATGTTATCATTAACCATCAGTATGTCTGTAGCATGTGCCAGAGAATTGTGTTGACAGAGAAGAAGTCATAATTGTCAAATGAGGTCTGTTGATTGTTGACTCCTCTTCTTGGGTCACTTCTGTTTGTATGCAATTGGTTGCATATTGGTGTTTTTCCCCTCTTCTTCCCTGGTTATGACATGAAGTTTATGTACGAGTGTCATCGTAAATTGTTGTAGAAGGTCTGGAGGCTTTCTATTTCAATTCATTTCTCCGTTTCTTGATTTATTGGGAATATTATTTAGTTTTAATTGTTGTTTGTCCTTAATTCTTTATTTCCCTTTTTCTGAAGCTTTGAGGTTAGTTATCCTCTTTATATTTGTCTTTATATATACATACATACTTATGCTATTATGTATGAGTTTTGGAATATTAGAAACTTGACTTGGTTGCCCATCTCAATTTGAAATTCCCCCACCTCCTGATGGAATAGTCAACACATTTGATCTTTTGCACTTTATATCAAAATAAGAAGGATTTTTTTTTTTGGGGCGGGGGGTATTAAATATGAAAATTCTGTGATTACACAACTTATTTTATATGAATGTTTTCAAAGAGAGTTTGGAAAATGGTAAATTTGCCACTCTAAGAAATGCTCGTGTTACTCTCTTGTCATCATAGCTAATTTTGAGTTGTGAGATCTTTCCAGATGTGTGTTAGTTTTTTCAAACCAAAGTTTTCTGAATCAACTATCTTGAAGCCGAGTGCTTTCTAACCTTGTTGTGTTGAATGTAGGGAAGTTGGTGAAGCCAGAAGTTCTGAGATCGAGGCTTGTGTTCATGTTCAGAGCCTGAAGAATTCTCTGGATGAACACGATTTGGAGAGGCGAGTTAAAGCTGCCATTGAAGCTGAGGCAAAAGCCCAGCAAAGGTTAGCCACTGGAGAAGCTGAGATTGCTGACCTGAGACGGAAGTCAGTGGCCTCTAAAAGGTCTGTTCCATATTTTGCTGATGTATGCTAATACTTAAGCATACTGTACTTTCCATCAGTTGAAATTTAGACTTGATTTAAGGTTGTGTTTACGTCTCCAGATTTTCCATCTTTGGCGGCTTTTGCTGCTTTTCCATCCGTATGCTTCCCTTTTAAGTCTCTTTCCTACGGGTTATGAATGCTTGAATAATTGTGGCATTTTCTGGTGTAATTCTGTGACAAGGTTCAACTGCTTCGTAAGAGTTTATATTTTCTAATTACTGGATGTTGTTGGGAAAGAACTGATTTTTAAATTCATCTGGATAGGTTTTACCATTTCATATCACATGCATTAATTTTAGATTCGATTTCTGGTACTCAAGAATGTGTATCTAAGATTTTGATGATCTTTTCGTTCGTATATGATGCTTGCTTTCTGTGTTTCATGGACACATGGGGAATATGAAAATCTTGAAAAGACTGTGAAATGGCTGGGATGCAATTTCATTGGATGTAGACCTAAGTTGAAGGAGCACAGAAGTAACAACCATAAACTCCATCAACACAATTGGATTGTGCATCTCTAAAAAGGAGAGAAGAAAAAGGCCTTAACAAATAAGGTGAGAATTGACATAGAGAGAGAGAGAGTTGGGAGTCTTGTTATCAGGGGATGATTTTGATGAGAAACTGGAAGTTGCAATATGGGGTGGGTTGGATGGAGAATGAATTGTTGATCATTTACTGACATGAAGAGTATTTCATATGCATCTTTTGTCAACTGATTAATGACGTAATTTAGGATTTTAGGGTTTTGGTGATCAATTTGAAGAACTTTGAAGTGTCAATGGAAATGGAAGTCAGGGCGAATCTAGGTGATGGTAGAGGTGATTATATCCAACAATAGTAAAAACTGGTGGATAAGCACTGAGAAGAAAGAGAGAGAGAGAGAGACGAGTGTTGAGGGAAAGTTGAAAGTGCACTGTAAAGGTGTAAAAAAGTGCCAGGCTACCTGGAACATGAAAAACCCTGCCCGGTAGGGGATATCTCGTGGGTTGTCTTCATTTTAAAATAAAAGAGCTTGCAGAGTTTGGACTTTTGCAGAGCCCCAAGATTTGCAGCTGAGAGCAACAACTAGCTCTCTGCCGTGAACATATATTTTTGTTTTTCAAGAATAAAATACAAATTCAAAAAAGCATTTGACCCTTGGCATTTTGTTTAAAGTGGCTGGCATGTCAAAAATTGCAGCGCACTAGTTTGTATTGTAGCTTACAATCTTAAGTTCTAACTTCTGATATTTCTTTTGATCCCACAACTTTTAAGTCCGTAAGTACATATGTTTCCTAAAAGTAGTAGTTCATTTCTATTGCTTGTATCCAAATCTTGTTTAATTTTTATTGTGGGTGTATCTGATACACGTTGAAGCCATGCCAAGTGTGGGTTTTAGCATTGACAGCGTGTGAAAGCTGACTTGAGTTAAATGAACAAGAATAATTACTGAAAACATACATATAATGTCTATCTGTAAAATGTTCACTTTAGCAGGTCTAAGTTGCTGCTGTTGCCTTCTGAGTATACTGAATGATTGTTTATCTGTGAATATTTCAGGGAGAAATCCAAGCTTTCTGATGTCCTAAACTCCAAACATGAGGAAACAGAGGCCTATCTTTCAGAGATTGAGGTTTCTTTTCTATGAAACTTTTTTCAGATGGATGACTCCTTGTTTAAATTTCTCAAATTTGCCTAAACTTCTTGTTCCAACAGACCATTGGACAGGCATATGATGATATGCAGACTCAAAACCAAAAGCTTTTGCAACAAATTAGTGAAAGGGATGACTATAACATGAAGGTAGGCAATAAGCCGGATTTCAGAAAAATGGAAATCTTCCAACTTCAATTTGTTTGATCTTAAAGTAAATTTTATATGATTTTTTCATCATCTTTTTCTCCCATTTTGATTAATGGATTGGCAACAAACATTGAAGACACCTCTTAAAAGTTTCCTAAATGTCAAAACCTGTCCGGTTAATTAGTATAGCAAACAAGTGAAATATTTGGACTTGCAGGTCATTACATATCACATACCAGACATGTTAGATGACCTAGGCTAGACATGGGTTGCAATATAGAAAGCTTGCTTATTGCATGGCTTGTTGCAATTTCATCTCGAGCTGTTGATTTCACTTGTTAATTTTGCACTTTTTCTGGAGTACGTATATTGATTCACTAAGTTTGTACTTATTGGCCTCTGTTATTTTTCATTGCCTGTCCCAAGCCCAGGTGATGGAGAAGGTTTGTAGTAGGTTGACAGTTTACGTAGAACCTTTTCAAATCTTATGACTTGAACCTACTTAATTTTGTGCTTGATATATATGGACTACTTCACTCCTATCACAATGGACTCAATAATTTCTCAATATCAGTAACTGAATGTGCAATATACTAGATAGTTCATTACAGATTGTTTTATATGTTTATCATTTGCCTGTCGTAGTCGTTCCATGTCTTTTTTTTCTCCCCAAGAATTGTCATACTGTGTGACTGTCATGTGCTACTCATGTTGCCATGTCCATATCTGTACATACATAAACTAGAGTTATGATGCAACTAAGATCCATGATTTGTATTGTCAAACTGTTGATCTTGTGCTTTAGGATCTGTTTATATGGTTTTGCTTTTCTAACTCCTTTCAGCTGCTGGGAGTTTATGCACGCAACAATATCCACACAGCAGTTTATAGATGACACCTCCTCCTGACTGTTACCTTAAGTTATTTCTTATGTCTTTTGATACTGGATAATGTCCAATAGCTTACAGAGTGCTTTGTCTCCACCAGTTATTATTGAGAAATCTTGTTTTCTTTTTACCATTAAGTTTATGCTTGTTTACTATCTCATACTTCTTAACTTGTTACCTGGTCATATTCTGCACGTTGATATTAGAGATCAAGAATAGATATTTATTTTTTAATTTGGTTTTGGTCAGGCTGAAAATACAGCTATGTTATTGCTGGCATAGTCATAAACTTAGGTGACATGAATTTCTGCATTTTTAACCTAGCTACACAAAATTTCATCTTTTCTTGTTTGGAGAAAGACCACAATTCAAACAAATATAGGCTCTGTTTGAGCCCCATTTTTTTGTGAAAAATGAGCTGTAATAGTGATTTTTTTGGAGAATGTGTGGTTAAAAAGTAGGGAAAACTTTTGGTTTACATGCGAAATTTTTTTATTGGGAGAATGTGTGGTTGGAATGAGTGGGGGGGAAAATGAGTTTTTAGAGAATGAGGCTCAAACAGGGGCATATGTTGTTGTTCAGCTTGCCTGGTGGCTCTTTTAAGTGAAAGTGAACCAGAGTCCTTGTATATTGTTTTTATCTTTCTGGGCTGCGTAGTACCTGTAAAGCTCCGAGGAGAAAGCTCTTCGAGCTTCCTTTTATTCATTTCTAAGCTAAGGTCTCAGGTCTTTGAGTCAGCCTACTCTTTTTTGAAAACTCCTGCACCCACGGGCATATGGCCTGGGAGGTCTTTCCTTTTAGCTGGCCTCTCTCATGGTGCCAACCTTGTAGTAACATTCTCGTCAAAATTCATCGATCCCCGATTTGGATTTTGAAGATAGCAGGGTAAAGAAATTGCATCCAAGAAAGCTGAAATCTCAAGCTTGTTTAGTTGTCCAAGCGAAACAGTTTGGAAAATGATTTTCCAAGTGGCTTTCATTTGCAAACAGAGAAGAAGACAAATTTAAAATGCAATAAAAACATAGAGAGATTTAAGGGGGCTATGTAACTTCGTTGCGTTTTCGCACTTCTCCTGATCTTCTATGCAGCTACTTGTTTCCTTTCAAACTATAGAAGTGTTTTGAGAGTTTCCCAAATTAGCTTTTGCTTACTATTTTCTCTCTCATGGAAAAGTTTTTGACGTGGTATTTGCACTTATTTTCCTCACTAAGTCCTCATTTCAAACCAAGTGTCCTTTTTTTTTTTGTAAATGTTAATGTGTGAGAGAAGAATCTTTGTCAAGGTTTTGTGGACTTGCTGCCTCATTTGCTATGTATAAGCAATGCAACAATCTTTGCTTGATTACCCCCCCAACTCCTCACCCATGAAATAGGAAACACAAATATATTTTAGCTTTCAATGGATTTTATTTCGGCATGTCATCTAATCGGTATTACTGTTGCAGCTTGTTTTTGAAGGAGTGCATTCAAGGCAGATGAGAGATAATCTACTTATGGAGAAGTGTTCCCTGGAGAGATCCATACAACGAACCAAGACATCTGTTGATTTTCTTGAAACAAAAGTAGTTAGAATTGAAGATCAGGTAATATGAGTTGCTCAATTAAATAAAAAATTCCGTACACTGCTTAGTCCAATCAAAATTATTATTTTTATATGTATTTAGAACTCATCATTGGTAATATTTTTTGCAGTTGAAAACCTACTTGGATCAAATTCAGAGACTCACAGAAGATAGGGTCCAAATGATAGCTACTTCAGAAAATAACCAAAAGAGACAGTTAGATGTGAAAAAGTCCTCTCAGCAACTGATAGAAACTCTTGAGGAAGCACAGGCCAAGGTTGACAGGGGTCGACTGGATCTTGCCGAGCTGCAGATAGAGCTAGAGAAAGAGAGGTGGTTGGAATATCTCTGTTATATTTTTCCATTTTACATAAAACTAGAGAAAGAAAGTTGGAATCTATATTGCATTTTTCCAGTTATATGGAGATGCGTTTTATTTTTCTTTGTTTTTGGTTTGTTTTTATGTTTCTTAAACTTTTTCTCCTTGCTAGATTTGAGAGAAAGAGAGTAGAGGCAGATCTAGAAACCATGAGAAGGAAGGCTGAACAATTGAAGTCACATGCTGACAGTACATCTGAAGGTGAAAAGCTTAAGCAGGAACTCGGGGAATACAAGGAAATACTCAAGTGCAGTGTTTGCCATGATAGGAGAAAAGAGGTATGTCTTCAATTATCTTCGTTATATCTTCCATCAACCATTTTTGAGTCTTGAACGAAGTAGTAGCATTTGCAACATTGCTGAGTTGTGAGTTGGGAGGGGGTCCAAGGTTCAAATTACTCGTTTACCACCACTTTCCTCCTCTTTTGTTGACTTGGGCAACAAAGTTGATCAGGTCTTTTGGTGTGTTGGGTATGGGGGCCACTTGGGTAACCTGCTCATAATGTTTTTTCCATATCTTCTTAAAAGCTTAAATTCTGCTATAACGGTTCGCTTACGCGTATATTTCTAGAGCTAACAAGTGTTCTTTGCAGGTGGTTATCACAAAATGCTTCCATCTGTTTTGCAATCCTTGTGTAAAAGGAATCATTGAAATGCGTCACCGCAAGTGCCCAGTTTGTGCAGCAAGTTTTGGGCCTAACGATGTCAAACCTATATACATCTAACCAGGAGTTGGAGCCTGGCAGTGATGCTTCACTGCCTCAGATGCATTTCAAATCAGGTAGACCTAGTGGACAATGTTCATATGTATTTATGTACTTAGATATGCTGAGACCAAAAGATTCATAGCAGGAATTTCTAAAAGCTCCTCTTCCATCATCGCAAATCAGGGCCTCAGTTTCACATTTCTCTTGGTGTTTTCTATTGTATATATGTTGGATACTTGTTACTTTGCAGTGTTAGGCATGAAGTTTTGAGTGACCATTTCATTAATAAAAGTTTCGACCCTAAGCCCCATAGAAAGACTGTTTACATTTCTGGCCATCATGTGAGGGAGGACAGTTCCAGAACTAAGGAGCATTAATTGATTTTGGCGCCACAGTTTTACCGATTTATATTCGATTGTTTTTGAATATTTATTGTTTTTAGTGTGATTAGATGATTGAAATGTAACTTAAGATTCTTAATATGTATATATACATATATTCCCTTTACATGATAGTAATTAGATTTTTGGTCATCTATGGGGATATTTGTTCTTCCGTCTTCTTGCTTCCCCTTGCAGCAAGACCGGCCGAATCTCGAGCTTGCTTCTTGATTTTAATTGGATTTATCACATTCTTTTAACCTAGATGTGCGTTAGTATTATTCTTCAAATAATACTAAAAAAACTGGCATTTTGAAGGATTTAACTCGGGCTGGGTTGGGATGATAAATCCATGTTAATATACAAATGACAATGGAAAAACTGGTCCCTCTTCGTTCCAGTGAAGTATCCATTTATATCTTTATAGCAATGAATCAAAGTCCTGTTTGAAGGACATGGAGCCCATTTTTCTGTTCAATGAATCAGAAAATTTGGGCATGTCTAGTACCCTGTATTTAAGGCATTGTTTGGATTGATGTGTATTTAGTTAGTTGGCCGGTTGCTTTCTACTCAGCTTTCTAATGTCTATTCGTGAATTAATTTCATTTCACCCGAGAAATCAGTAGATTGGATTGTATAATTAGCCTTTGTTTGGTAGGAATTAAAATCAGATTTTCAGTATATTTTGATAAAAGTTGATGAAATGTGTAGTTGAAAAGTTGTGAAATTTACGAAATATGCAGTTAAAATTGATTAATGATTTTGACTTGGATTAAAATTTGAATTTTAATTGGTATCAAACAGTAATTGGTATCAAACAGGCGACGTTCCTCTCTCTTATTCTATCTAATCGAGCCTTCAAGGTTTCGACACCAAGTAACATGTCTATACTTTCCAAGCTAAGAACAAAACTCTTTGTCCTTGTTTGACAATCATTTGAAAATTCCTCTTATTTTTTTGTGTATTTATTTTCAATCACATATTCATACAATAAATTTAAAAAATTTCCTTATTTTTTAATCACATATTCTATTAAAAATCACTGTTTAAAATTGTTTTTTTTTCCTTTTCATATGATGATTGTCAAACAGGGGCTTTGGTGGATTTGAATGGTGAACATGCTCAATACAAAAAGGACAACCTTTGGACGACATTGGATTCTTCAATCTTTATAAAAACATACCTTTGATGTGGAAAATTAGACTTTCTATGTACAGTTTTTAATGTTACTGTATGGAATCTTGGCATTTTCGATCTTCTCGGACTAAAAGTTGGAGGATATCAACTTTTGTTACTCAATAATTTAATTAAAATAAATATGGACGGTGCTAATTTCATATCAAATCAGTTACCAACCTATTTTTCGTCTCCAACTTTTGGAAAATTAGCATTATTCATCCAAATGGATGATTGACATGTTTCGAAAATAACAACTTTATTGTTCTTAATTAAAATATTAAAAAAATCAAAAATAAAAAATAAAAACAAAATAAAAGAATAAAACAGATAAATAAAAAAATCATAGAAGAAAAAAAAAAAAAAACAAAACAAAAGAATAATTAAAAAAATGGTTAAAGAAAAGCCGTGTGGATCCCATATTCTTTTCTCTCTCTTTTTTGTATTTTCCATTTATGTACATTACGCTGCCCAAATAATTAATTTTATCTTTGAAAAAGTTATATGCCACTTTGCCCAATGAAGCAGTGCAAGGTGGCTAAATGATTGGGGAATAGACTTCAAGGAGATGGTGATGGAAAGGTCACTTCCTTATCAATTATAATAGTGTTTATAAATCATGGGTTCACACATAAAGATGTGTAACCGGGGTTTGCTCATATGTAAATACAATTATCCGCAACCCCATTTGGCCTCATGGCTTTTGGTTCGATCTTGTTAACAAAGAAGGAATCAGTAAAAACTTAGGATCCGACACCATGATAAAGAATACAATTAATCTAATTGACCTATATCTTGCCACATTCATTTTGTCAACAAATTTTATAAACCAATTTTGTACACGTAGCATTATTCGAAAGAATAAGTGGTGAACAGTTTCAAGAATCCCATTGCACAAGAAACATGTATTGGTATTCACAGTACCAAATAAATAAATTCAGATTTGTATATATTTTTAAAAAAATATGTCTTAGTTTAGTAAAATTGTTGTCTTAGTTTAGTAAAATTGTTATCGCGTTGTTAAATATTTTTGAGTAATACATTACAGCTTGCTCATTATTTACGCATATATGTATTAATTCGTCAAACTTTCATTTTCCAATATCATTGATTATTTCTCCAATCAAAATTTGACATACTTCTATAATTTTACAAGAAATAAGATTTTTTATCATAATTGGAAAGTCGAGGTAAGGTGAAAAGGCTGATTTTTTCTTCAATTTATTGGAGGTATGATCGAACAATTTATATCTTTTCAACGAATTTAATATCCCTTCGGAACATAAATTGTGAAAAATACTAAAATAGACGGAAAAATGCACTTAAAATGAGCAAGAATTTTTATTTCATTCTATCAATAATTAAAGTGCAAATAGGTCAAAAGTCACCATAATATAATTTTTAGGCAATTTAAGAACTAATTCCATTAAAACCTTGATTTGAATTCTTTATTCCTCTTCACTTATTTACTCCCACTTTCATATTTATATTTCAACACTAACGCTGCCTCACCGTCGTATATACAGAAATATACATATATATGTGGGGTGGAATAAA
>CAIGRB010152663.1:41691-55002 GCA_903798255.1 Fraxinus quadrangulata | reverse complement strand
CAAAATTACCAATGTGCCGTGGCTGTTGAATGGGGTTATTTCCAGTAGCAGTCCCATGGAAATGGATCATCAAGCCGGAGTCCAATATCGGTGACTGCTTCAGCCAGCTTCCATGAAGAAGCACAGTAAGAAAATCTGACATTAAGGTCTCTTTCATTGAAACAAAGATCTGGGAGGTCGAAAAATGTGTCGCTATCATCAACGGTTGAGCAAGAGTTGGATGCTTCTAAATTTGTTGAAGAATGAGAATTGGGCAGCGGCTCATGTGCTTCATCTTTGAATTCGCTGCTTGAAATTTGGTCGGGACATACGGCGGCTGCTGCTGCTTTAGCCGCGGCAGCTTGGATGTCTTTAGGTGAAGTGGTAGCGGGGCGTGGAAGTTGGTGAGCCAAATGAGGGAAATTGAGACGAGCTGAGTTGCCTTTAATGGCTAAAGCTGCCACGTCGTGAGCTCGTGCCGCCATCTCCGCCGTGCAATATGTTCCGAGCCATATTCTTGATTTCTTCCTCGGCTCTCGAATTTCAGACACCCATTTGCCCCAACTCCGCTTTCTCACACCGCGATAACTAATCGGATTATGCTTCTCATTGCCACCATTTTTACTCTCTTTTAGGCTCTTTGTAGTTTCTTTTTCATTAGTAAATGAGTGGTTCGAGGAAGAAACAGTCGAACCGTCGGACGAGGTGGAGGATATGGTGGTGGAAGAAGCGTAGTTAGGTGGTAGACACTTCAAGTTGATATTTTGTTCCATATGATACAAATGTGTAGTGTAGTGGGCAGCTAAGTAGAAAAAGAATGTGAAATATGATACATGTATAAAATAGGGAAGTAGGTTTTATAATAAGATTCTTCTAAAATTAATATTTATTAAAAAAGATGTACGAGACTATTTTTTAGGAACCTTGTGCAGAAGACTATTATTGTGACTTCACAAACAATGATATGTTCTTACAAAGACCCGTCATACTAAATTTTGATTTCCTTAACTAAGAAACAATGAGGGGGCGTCTATAATTGCACACTAGACAAGGTGCATAGATACATGCTTATGCACTTGTGCTAGCAAAATAATCAATTTGGCTAAATTCGACAAAAGATTGATTATTCCCAGTAAATGATTTTTCAACTTCCTTCTAATATGCACTTTAAATTGTTTTTGATATCCCTAGGCATATCAACGAGTCGAGTCGAGTCGAGCCCGAGCCGAGTTGAGTCAGCCGAGCCCAGGCAAAAAAAATTTGGCTCGGCCCACTAAGCTCGGGTTTTATTTAAAAAAAAAAAATTTTAAAAACTGCTCCCAGCAGGCTAAAATGCTGCATGCAGGCAGCTACAATAGCTTCCTGGTGGGCAGCTATAATTTTTTTTTTTTAATAATATACGGGCTAGCTTGTGCCACACGGGCCAGACTGAGCTCGGGCAAATGCCCCAAAATGGGGCTCGGTCCGAGCCGACGAGCTTTTTTGCCATCCCTAGATATCCCCTTCGTTTTCAAAAATTTGTAGGCGGTAAAAAGTGTTTTTTTCTTTCCTTTTAAGTTGTTCAATGGTGTGCTGCAACGTGTCACAATGTAAACAATGATGTACATGTAGCATAATTGATAGAAAATATTTGCTGACAAAAACTATGTTTGGGCAGAAATGTAACGGAAATGTTAAACTAGTAGTTCAACATCAAGAAGAGCCAAATATCATGATATGGAGATACGCGCCACTCCCCCTCCGACTCTCTTTTTAATTAAGGAACACGAACACATATTGTCAAGTCTCAAGTTATGCGGTATCGAATGATTATCATAAGTCGATTTAGAGATCAATTGTGTTGTTTTTGCTTTCGTTTATGTTTGATTGTTAGAGGTTTGATTGTACGTTTTCTATACTTTTTGTACTTCCAAGGTTACTTTTTAGAAACTAGGAACATGAAACATGTTAATCTCCTCGAGTCGAGATTATTGAGAATTCATATATTTTTATTGAGTCGTTCTAGTTTATTATTGAGAATGAAACAAAACATTTAAGGTCTATTATTTTGCTTGTGTTTATTTAAATTTATTTGTAATTTTAAAGTTATTATCCAGTTAAAGTCAAACTTTAATTTTAACAACACATACGAAACTACTACTACTTTTTATCCATAAATTTCGTGATCCCAACCACTATTCCCCTTATAAAGTTTCTTAAAAATTACCAATTATCAATCCTGAGCAGAGGCACAAGTTAAAATCCTTAGTCCATAAACTTAAAGGTATGTTACGCGAAGGTATCAAAACTTCAAACTGTCAATATGTTGTCATGTTTATAACATTACTCAGTAGATCATATTGGCAATTTATAGTTTAGGAACCACTTAATATATACTCGTAAATTTTGAAATGAACTAAGCCGTTGTTTGGCGTGGATGAAAAGTTGACAAAAATTTTAAATCAAAATCAATAATTAATTTTAATAATACATTTTATATTACCCACAACTTTTTTAACCATACGTTTTATCAACTTTCATTAAAATTTATTAATAAATTGATTTTATTCTGTATAAAACATGGGCGGCTAAGTTCCAATATCATTATACATACAAATAAAAACAATCAAAATTAGTAGTTGGCTTGAAATGGTAGTACATCTTGTCTCATGCAACTAAATTATAGGAGTACCTTCAAGCCCCAATCTATTCCATTGGAGCATTTGTTGTTTTATTATTCTTTTACTGTATATGTTTGAAGATTCAGGCAATTAGGAGGTTTCATTAATGAACTTTGGCTTAGCTCCCAAAAATTCTTTTGACTCCAATCACTACATTATTGGGAAGAAATATGAATAATGCCAATGCACTTGAAAGAGTTGCATTTGTGAAAGTTGGACTCCTTTAGTTGTCTCCACTAGCAATACGATATATTCTTGTTCAATAGCATCTTCACCATTATTAGAATCTTACAACTACCCAATTTAAAATCACACTTTTGTGTTTGTGTGTGTGTGTGTATACATGCTTTAATTCTTCAAGTGGAATTATTAACTTTTGAGGGACGAGATGATTTCTACAAAATCGAATAGAAATATTGACTTACACAGGTCCAGAAAAAATACATTTACGAGAGTTGGAGTGGATGGTTGTTAAAGTCTGTATAAATACAAATTTACTTATGATCACACTCATCTAATGTATTGAACATGTCCTAACTATTGAATACTTGAATGTTTATTAGCTATACTATATATTTAATCGAACTAAACAGATTTAATCTTTCATTAATTAAAATGGAACAAATATGTTCCTTACAAAAAATATATATGTTGAGTTCATGATTGCATCACAATTCTTTTTAAATATCAAGGTTTCATGGCATCATATGAATCTTTATACCAAGTAAGTAATAAGACTCTTAATTATAAGAATGTGGAGTTGTTGAACTTCTTATATATGTTGGTGTATGATTCAATGCCACGCTTGATTACTTCGAACATTCTTCACTTTGTAGATTAACTTAGATTAATGATCCAAATATTAGTGCTTTCAAATTCTATTGTTTTTTCTTTGTTGAACTGCCACAACCACAAGGCCAGACTTTTTTAATGAGAAGACATAAAATACAATTTAGGAGGACTACATGTGACGGCGTAGCCTTCATAAAATAAGACGAAAGTACAATTTTATCCGGAGCTAAACCAAATATTAAACAAACTTAAGGCCCAATGACAAGGATGATAATACAATTTCTTGTGTCGTGTTCCTAGTAAGCATATTGTGACACTTTCTCGATGATTAGTAGTACGTATTACTAGATAATATCATTTTCAGAATATATCAAGAAATATTTGTCGTGGAATTATTGGTAGGTATATAATCATTTTTTATTATGCTTGTTCCATGCCACATTCCATCAAGATATATGTATCTCGTTATTACTTACGACCACTCATGATTTAAGATTCAGTCATATGTAATTTGTATCTCACAATCACAATTTCTTACGATTAACAGATTACTAAGACTTGAATTTACGGATTTTATTATTAATTTATTAGAATATTAATTCAATTAAATAATAGATCTGCAATAAATGAAATGCATAAATTATAAATTAAAAGTGTTTACGTCCAAAGTTGATTTGACATATGGCACAATACTTACAACAATTTCATGATTTATGTAAGATTGTGGAGTTAATTATTATCGTTGTACGAAGTTAATATGTGGATCGATCTATTTCGTCATGTAAATAGGAATTTCACACTTATAATTTCAATTTTGCCCTAATTTGTTTTAGAAATAGGGAGCTATTAATAAGGTTTTGCGTTATCATAAAAGAGAGAGACAAATGTTAGAGATGGTAATTGCGTGATTTTCTTTTGTAAACTTTTTTCATCGTGGCAGAAGATGATGCAGTTTCACATTGAAACGACCATTTATAAATCTTGTGTGTTCTTTTATTTATTTTCTTTTTACGACTTTATTACTCTTGATGGTTAAAATTATTACGGTTTCTATTTCTCAACAATTTACCCTGTAAACCAACTCATCAATAAATTTAAATGGAGTGGCGGAACCTTAGTTCTTTAACTCAGCTTAGTCACTCTTCATGAAACAATTTTGAGAGCTTCCTTTGGGGAGAAACGACTATCAAATCACTGCACATGTCACCCGATCACCACTAGACTAGTCTCATGGTTAGCTTTACCCATTCATTACTCTAGTAAGTCTCCTGGTGCAGATGTTAACAGCAAAAATTGTGTAGTCAACTTCAACTTTAGTTAATTGTGTAAATGGAACAAAAGGAATGAGGAATATTGTAGTGAGCTTTTATAGGAAATTCTCTGTGGCGATGATGAAGCTGTAGACTTGGAGAAATTCAACTATTCTAGTACTAATCATAATTTGCTGTGATGTGGAATGTTTTTTAAGGCAAAGAGAAGATGCCCTTAAAAAGCCAATTGTTTCTATTTCAACAGTGTAATATGTTGGGAAACAAGAACATTTGCATGTATGGCCTGTCCGTTCAAACATCTAATTTCTAATTGTGGGCATGTTTATAACAAAGGGACATATAGACAGCCACAGATCATTATCTTTTTCTCGTCGCACTATATTCTAATTGTACTGGAAGTCTTCAAACTTTGCTGATTATCGCACTTATGTCCCTTTTGTTTAACTTTTATCATTGACATTCTATTAATTAGCATACGTTGTTACTAATTACGATTTCCAACAAAAACTCCACTTTATGGGCATAAATTATTCATTTTCTCTATATGTTTTTAAATAAGAAAAAATTAATTATAAAAAGTTCGACAAAATATTCGCTCTTCATTTCAAAGCACGCTAATAGAATATTTGGACATAAACCATCATCAAGAACGAGGTTGAGGATAAGACTGCAATGAAAAAGTTGGGGACGCAAGTGCAATAACAAAAAAATATTGATGACTTCATTGCAATTAAAAATTAGTGCAATAACACCACATTTTATTTGTTGCACTTGCACTACATTATAATTGTAGTTGAGGTCCTCAACCTTTGCTCATTTGAGCACTTATGTCTCCAATAATTTTTTCGTCGTATTCTTATCCTCAACCTTGTATTAATTAGTATGATGATTTTTTTACCAAACTTTATGTTTTACTTTGAAATGAGGAACATATATTTTGTTTTACTGAATTTATTACTTAATTGAAAACATGATGGACAAATAAGTATTTTAACGTCCCTTTAATGGACTTTTTGGATATAAATTATTATCAAAGACAAGATCTGTTAATTACTAGAATGTTGAAAATAAAAATACGACAAAAAAAGTTAGGAGTAGAAGGAAAAATAATTCCAAGAAAAAGTGATCCTCGTCAATTTCGTGATCTGAGACCTCATGCTGCCATTACTATTGTAGATACCTTACTTTCTTTCTTTCTCTGACAATAAATGAAACGAAGAAAAATAAGTAGATCAACTTAAAAAGAAGAAGAAAAAGAATAGATGGATAATGTATGGATGCATCCACATATGCATTAGAAATTGTCACTTCTTCTTCTACTCGTATAACTTAAGAAGATTTGTACCTCCTAGTTGATGGTTCGTCTCACTCAACTTCTTTTGCATATCTCCTTTCTAGAGGGTTTACAGTCACCCCAAAATAGCCCTCTTGATACGACACCTCCCATAGGTAGTTGAAAGAGATCGCACCACCTGAAACATCCGTGAAGCTCATTGAGTCTGTTTTTTAAAATCAATAGCAACTGAAAAACATATCTGAAAAATATTCTGAAAGGTTCAATAGAAAGTAGAATTTCCTTTTAATATCAATATCAACTGAAAAACATTCGAAAAAGTTAAGTGGCAATTAAAATATTTAACCTGTTATAATAATATCATACCAAGTAATACACACGTGCAGCCTAAATTTTGTGAACTTTATCTCAATCCAAAACTTATCACTTGGTCCATCAAGTTCGCTTTGTTTTATTTTATACCTTCATTGTAAAGAAGAGTGTAAAGAAGATGTCAACATTTACGGATAGCGAAGTGATAGTGGAAGAGAAGACTCGTGGTACGCCAAGTGCTCACAATGGCTTTAATACCAAGCAGAAAATATGAAAAGAACTTTAAAAATAAATAAAAAATTTGATTATAATATCATTGATAATGACCATAGGCCTGAGCACCTAAAACACATTTATTCATGTTTATAATAAAATAAGTTCAACAACTCTCCATTATTATTGTAGCTAGTGTTTATCCAAAATAGATAACTATCAAATAAAAAATTAATAACTTTGCATTCATTATTTGGTTTGAATTTGTCAATCTTATCACTCTAAAATTTTCTGGACTTCTTATCGCTCCTTTGATCCGCATCATTTCTATTGTCAAGTTATGTGACATTTCTAACATGTACTGAGGATTATAGAATTTTTAATAAGCTGTTCTCTTCGTGTTTCAATTTTTTGTTTCGAATTTTGAATTCATTTTGGGTTTTGTGTTTCGAGTGTCCATTTTCAAATTGTTGAAACGTGTTCTTTTTGTCATTTTCCCTTCACCGAATAATAACACTCGGCTCGCCTACCGAGCCGGCCCGCTCGGCTTGTACTCATTTCTATTTTTTTACGAGCCCGAGCGGCTCGTGGGCTGCTACAGTACGAACCGAGCGGCCAAGCCGACGAGTCGCTCAGCTCGATTGCCACCTCTACATTGCCATCACCAAGTTTACGTAGAATAAATTAGAAGTGGGATATGTACATAAAGCTATTTGGGTTTGTTGGAGTGATTAAAAATGTGACTATAATGGAGAGGAAATTACAACAACCCATTTTTATTTTAATATTTCAAAAATCAGTTTTTAACTTTATTTTTTTGAAAATCATATATATATACTACACCTCTACCTCACCTCATATCACCCCACCCTACCCTCAATGTAGAATAAATTAGAAGTGGGATATGTACATAAATTTATTTCGATTTGTTGGAGTGATTAAAAATGTGACTATTATGGAGGAAATTACACCTATCCATTTTTAATTTAATATTTCAAAAATCAGTTTTTAACTTTATTTTTATGAAGGATTGCCCTACCAATAAGGGACGTACACGCTAATGTACTTGTAGTATTGTTCTTTTATGAAAATCAGATATATACTACACCTCTACCTCTACCTCTACCTCTACCCCACCCCATCCCACCCCACCCCACATCAATTGCTCGCCACCACTACTATGCCAATCACCACCACCGTTGCCTACCGCACCCCAATCCATCACCCAACCTACCTCACATCCACTAGTCTCCAATTCAATTTTCGCCCAAAAATAGATCTCTCATTCTCAAAAATCATCTCCATCGTCTCCCACAGCTCACAACTCGCGCGTGCCATCACATCCACCACTCTTGAACCCAGCCAGTCGCGTCATAGAGGTGAACATGACTGCAAAAATCTTGTCCGATGACCACGAAGATTCGAGATCGAGATCCATATCCTTCATAAACGCCACCCTGCAATGCGGTAAATCTGCCTTGTACTGCACTCTTGGGGAACGATCCAAAGGTTAAATCACCATCGGCACGAGCAAGCTGGATTATGTTGAGAACACGACGTTTTATTGCTACACGGAGGAGAGGTGAATGAAGCTCCTACTATGCTATTTGTTATCATCTCCGGTTGTGTGATTTGTGTGAAGAAGAGGTTCATTGTTGCATCTCTGATTATGTCTATGCGTATTTGTGATGCTTGGGGTGGTATTGGGATGGAGATGAAGGTGATGGTGAATTTGAGAAGATAGTAGTGGTAGTTGTTGGTGTAGATGATAGTGGTGGGGTCGTTGTATCTTTAGTTGTGCATGTATGTATGGATGGTTGGAGGTGGAGACGGTGGTATGGTGGATATGATGGTAGATTTGAGAAGGTTATGGTAGCGACGACATTAATTGTGACAATAAATAATATGTAATATAAAAAAATGTGTGATTTTCGATTCAATTTGTAATTATAACTCATAATTTGTGTCTTTGTAACTATGATTTTGTGCAATTTGTGCCGGTACATGATTGTGATCACAAATTGTGTTATGACATTTAACAAGTTTAATTAAAATGACAATTATTAGCCCCCGTTTGATGGAATTTATTAAAAAAAAAATTTCTACATTTCAACTATACATTCACACAATAAAATATTGAACAACGCTATGGGTACATGAAATAACCCACAGAAATCGGACAGAATACACACAACGGGTAAGTCCCCATTTTTTTTGGCAATATTTAATTGAAGTAGGGTCTGCCTCCCATGTGAGTGGAATTCAAATTTTTGTACAAAATTTGATTTTTTTCTGTACCTGCAGCATTTTTCTAAAATATTTTAAACGTAAATTCAAAATTTTTTCTTATTTTTAACCACACACTCTTTAAAAATTAACTATTCAAAATTTTATTTTTGTCAAATAATGACCATAAAACATGGCGTTAATGTAACAATCCTGAATCCTATTTAGCCGGGTCATTACAAAAATACATTTCTTTTATCTTTGTAGTAGTTTGAATTTACCAGGAGATTTAACAAATAATTGAAAAAAAAAAAAAAAAAAGGACAGAAAAGACAAAAGTGGAGAGTGTGTTGGTTACGCTAGTAAATGAGAGTGTGTCTATGAGATGTGACGCGTGTCCGTTTTCCAGCTGTATCCCAAATCCCACAAAAAAAAATATCAATCAACCGCCTCCCTTTTGTTTCCTGGCTTTAAGCGGTGCCCGTAACGCTCATTCCTATCCCCTTCTCACACCCCTATATATAACCCCCACCCCCATTCTTCTATAGACTCTGTAACTCTTCTTCTTCTTCTTCTTGTTCGTCTTCTTCACCTGAAAAATAATTCAAGCAAAAAATCCTGGTTTCATTTTTTCATGTTTTTTGGTAAAAATGGCGATGACAAATACAACTATTGTCTGCAAGAAGATGGATATGGATCGGATCAAGGGTCCATGGAGTCCTGAAGAGGACGAGCTACTACAGCAGCTGGTGCAAAAGCATGGACCAAGAAACTGGTCCTTGATTAGCAAGTCTATACCGGGGAGATCCGGGAAGAGTTGCCGGTTGAGGTGGTGTAACCAGCTTTCACCGCAGGTGGAGCACCGGGCCTTTACGCCGGAGGAGGATGAGACCATCATCAGGGCACATGCTAAGTTTGGTAACAAATGGGCCACCATAGCCCGACTCCTTTCGGGTCGGACCGATAACGCGATTAAGAATCACTGGAACTCCACCTTGAAAAGGAAGTGCTCTTCTATGAGTTCTGATGAAGGGAATGAATTTATGGATTATAACCAGCAGCCTTTGAAGAGATCCGTCAGTGCCGGGTCGGGCGTTCATGTCTCGGGTCTTTACTTGAATCCTGGTAGCCCAACCGGGTCGGATGCCAGCGAGTCAAGTTTACCGGTGATGTCAGTTTCTCATGTTTTTAAATCGGTTGCAAGAGCCGGCGTCCTGTTCTCGTCTCCGGTCGAAACCGGTTCATCGACTAATGATCCTCCGACTTCTCTCAGCCTGTCGCTTCCCGGAGTGGACTCGAATTCCAAGCTTGACTCAACTCAGCCTAAAAGTCCCCTCCAACTTCTCTCTGTCCAACCACCGCCACCGCCACCGCCTCCACCGCCTCCAGCAGCATTGCCACAGGCTAAAGCTGCTACTGCAATCCAACCTCAAACTCCAACTAAACAAAAGGCGACATTTGGATCAACTTCCGCGGTGGTACCACCGCCATCACCACCGATGCAGATTCAACATCAGCAAGATAAGGTTTTTGTTCCTTTTACAGCAGAGTTGATGTCGGTGATGCAGGACATGATAAAAACAGAGGTTAGAAGTTACATGATGGGGCTAGAACAGCAAAAGCAGCAGCAACTGCAATATGTCCAACAGCAATTTCAGCAACAACAGTATCAGCAACAGCATCAGCATCAGCAACAGATTGGGTTGTGCATGCAGCAAGCAAATGCAAATGAAGGATTCAGGAATGCAACTATGAACCGCATTGGAATCAGTAGAATTGATTAATTTAGTTTTTGGAGAGAAGAAACCATCTTCGTTTCTGATTAATGAAGTTTCTCAAGTGAAAATATTTTCTAAAGAAATAATTTTGATTAGTGTACAGGGAGAACAAAAGAGATGGGTAGAAAATTAAGTTGTTGAAAGAGAGGTGAAGGAGGAAAAAGTTGGAATCTTTACTATCCCATTTCTGAGAAAATCCTTAGGAAAACGAAAAATGAGAACTCGAAAAGAAAAAAAGGGGAAAAAAATCACAAGTTCAATCGAGTCCAAGTTCATTTCTGTGTTTGTCTCGCGTTCTTTATTTTAATTTCACAATTAACAGAAATTGAAGTTGGTTTTTATTTCCCAAGATTACAGCTGTGTATGGACAGACTTGAGATTATTCCTGTTGCTGTACGTAAATGCAGATTAATCAAAATTCTGGACTCTAATGAATCAGTGGACATTGTACTTCTTTTACCGCTATTGACTGCATTCTGCTCATAACCAGGTTGGAAAAATTAGAAATCTGTACAGTGAAAATGAAATTATTTATTGAACTTAATTACAAAATCTTCTCTCGATCTTGAGATTTTGACGTCGAAATTAAATTGGTAAATTGAATGTTGACGATTAGAAAATACTAACAATAAATAAATAAAGAGACTGAAATAAAATTATTTGTACCTAGGTCATTAATTTAACTTTTAAAAAATTTCTAGGATGAATTTTTTATTACTCTTATTCAAGTAATTTGCAATTATTATCTATTCCAATTAATATCTAGAAAAAATGAAATTCACTGCATTTTCTTTATATTGTATACTGAAAATTGTCATGGTAAAATATCCCAATCCACATGGAAAGAAAACCACTTGAAATTGCAAAAGCATTGAGAATAACCAAAGGTGAAAATACAATTCCATTCCATATTCAAAATTGACTTCGAAAGTGGAAAGCTTCAACAAGAAAACACAGATTGTGATGATAATGATAAGCTGCTGCATATATTCGTTTTGATATCGATGGGGTTGTCATTTTCGAACAACAAAAGAAAGCAAATTTCATAAAGGTATTTACAGGTGAAATAACTACATTTGCCAGTCTACCTCAAACTTTTAACAATGGACTTCAATGCTTTGTGGTTTACCTGAAAGAGAATTCAATCCTATCTATTCAAACAGTTGCAAGGACACGAAAACCACCAAAATATGACAGCAAATGGTGCGTGTAACTACAACGGTGCAGCTTGGATGGTGCCGTGGTTTTTGAAGAGTAGAAATAGTGATTTTAATTTTTCAACGAGTGTCTGAATATTGTTCCTCCAGGACCAAGTTGGGTCTTGTAGAGCCCGGATTGAATTCAGACAAACAAGAAGAGTACCGCCTTCGTGTAAAAGAACCTGAATGTTAATGTAAAGATAAAAACATCAAGTATGAGCTTGAGTGTTAACACAGGAAAACATCAGTCACAAATATCCTACGCAGTTAGTTAGCTGACACAGTTCTTAATACATTTTCTTTGACGCAAGACAAAAAACGCAATATCATAAATTAATGAAAACTGAAGCACACGTATCCAAAATAAAATTCTTGGATGAAACATACCGTTAACCAGAGAGGGAGAAAACCCAAAACGGATGTAAGAGATGCCAGAACAATGCTAGATAATGCAAGGGCCACATTTTGCTTAACCTGCGAGTGAAGGTGCATTAAAATTGCAAATAAATTGGACAGTTCAAAGCATGCACACGCACAAAAACAAAGGAAAATGAAATACCAATGAAGTCGTTTGCCAAGATTTAGCAACACAAAATGGAATCCCCGAAATATTGTCGTGCAGTAACATCACATCTGCAACCGCTATTGCAGATGCACTAGCACGTTCAGCTAGAACAATACCCACAGTGGCAGCCGCCAGGGCAGGTGCATCATTGATACCATCGCCTACCATTATAAGGCCTCCCCCTGCCCAAAAATTCAAAAGATGAAGAAGATCCTCATAAATTCTATATTTATTCTTTTGTGTTGCTTGGAATCAGCAATTAGATATGCATGGTTAACTGTACAAAAGAAATCAATTTCCAACGTCCAGCTAAACGAAGATATACTATAATGGAGCGATGTAACTCAAGTACATTTACAAGTGCAAATTATGCAAGTCTATATTAGGTTATATTTATAGATGATATATTTCAAGAAAAGTCTCAGCCACACAAATAGAAAATGTTATATTACAGCACCTAATGTATAAAAAGGCGTAATCGGGTACTAAGGCATTTTTCCTTCATGAGGTGAGGCATAAGCCTCACAATAAACCACATAAAAAAAAATTATTAATTGACAAAAAAAAAAAACTATTAATTTAGTTGGTTGGATAATGAACTATTCTCAAAGTGAGCGTATGAGAAACACAAATTTTGTATGTTTTAGAGGGCAATGGGCTATTCCCAAAATGGGTCAACACATAAATCAAAGTAAAGAAGTCTCAAGAATTAAGAGTGCATACATCACAAGCCTTGATGTGGTGCTGTGAAGCATCAAGGTTTGTGAGGCACAACTGAAGCACCTTGAAGCATTTTTTGCTAGCCTCTCTGATGCTTGTCTTAAATGGGCCTCAATTGGATTTTTTTATACCATGAGCTCCACAAAGGAAAGAAAGGTAAATCTTTAACTAGTATGGAAAAAAATTAGACTATTCCTTATTAATACTAGGTTCCATCTTAAAAGGTCCACTTTGTTAAGAAAATTAGTCCTAATCCTTATGTGTTGTATATTATTTTCATCTTCATTCGACGTGGAATATAT
>CAIGRB010152663.1:30286-40473 GCA_903798255.1 Fraxinus quadrangulata | reverse complement strand
GTAGGCTCGTAGACTTTTATCCTATATTTAAATTTATTTTTTTTAATTATATCTAAGAAAAAAATCAAAAAGGTTACAAACTTTGCCGACTCGTTATAGGTAGGGCCCATGGATCGATTAGGGCGTGGCCCATTGGTCAACTAATCGAGCCTTCGAGCCCAGCTCATCTAATGAGGTACGTTGTTCTATTCAGACCGATTCATTTGTATCCCAAAAATTAAAAAGAGAAAATTACATTTAACCCTACATTTTAATTTTTAATTTAAATAATCAGGTATTATTTTTATTAAAAAATCAGATTATAATTATTTTTAAATTAAAAAATACTCCATGTTTTACCCTCATAGGTATCTAACATATTCATACATAACTATTTTCCACAAAATGGTTGCGAAACTTATAACTTGTACAAATCTTTTCATTTTCTGAGTTGATACAATTCATTCGTTCGTAGAACTATTTACTCAATCGTAAACATTTCTGGAACACATCTAACAGATGGACAAATAGTTAATTTTGAAAGAATTTATCGTCACAAATGATCATCACCAGAAAAAGGAGTGAGTTGACAGATTCTTGTTAGGCATGACTGGAGGTCATAAACTTGAATATAAGTATTGCTACTAATAACACGGTGGCATGAGCATGAATAATCTATGGTCAACTCTACTAGGGACTGAATATGATAGAGATTCGCACCTGTATCTCTGGAAATACTTGTAACGTGATAGAGTTTATCCTCAGGCTTAAGGCTGCAGTGAACTTCTTCGATGCCCACAGCATTTGCCACTCTCCATGCACTTGACTCATGGTCACCAGTTAACATCATGACACGGAGCTTTCTATTATCTTGCAATGCCTTTATGACATCTGAAGCACCATGTCGAGGCTTATCTTCAAAATGGAATAGAGTTACCTGCATTTCAAACATAATGATAAAATTCACAAAATCCATTTTTTCTATCACAAGATTTGAAAGTTAAATATAGTAGAGATTAAGGGGCTATTGGATGTTGAGAAGAATGTCATGATCACCGAACTATTTTGTTATCTTCATTGATTCCCTTGTTTTAGGTAGGAAATTCGAGTGCTGGAATCTAGGCCAGATTAATTTCTTTGAAATTCATGAAAATTACATATTTATAAAAACAATGAGAACGCACTATTTGCTAAACAATATCAATGTTGTCTGAATGCAAATTCTTTGCTCGTTTCGCTTATTTGATCATATCCCCCCAGTCTTGTTTGTGTGTCTCTCTCGTTATTTTTTGTTGAAAACAAGATTTATATGATATGTGGCCCACTCTAATAGTTTAATCTTTTAGATTAAGTAATTCAACGTGATATCAAGACAAACAAAGGTCTTCAGTTCAACTGTCACCTCCACCCATTTAATGAATTATACATGAATTAGGCTTTGATCAGAAAAAATGAGTCCACTATAGGTGAGAGGGCGTGCTCAAGACAAAATTTAAATAATACAAATGTGGCAGTCTAGCAACTTAAAACTTTTAGATCTAGCAGTTCAACATTTTTCGTTATATTCCACGTCAAAAATCTACTATTTTCTGTTCACTCAATGTGTTGTTCCAAAATTATTAATTTCAGTACGTTGTTATACCTTTCTGCTTTTATCTTCATCTCCACCTAAAAATTATATTTTTCTTGTTTCAAACAGTGCAATTTTAATCAGCACCNAGTTGACCATAAGTTAACCACTGAAGATCTTAGTGTACATGCCTGTCATATCTATCGGAAGTAAACCCAACAAGATTTTTCACCAAATCCAGGCTAGCCTAACTCAACAGTAAGAAAACAAAAAAAAAGTTCACCTTTTTGTTATTGACAGAGAGAGCAGCACGAACAAAGTCCTCTCCATAAGAAGAAGTGCTAACAGCCTCCTTAATCTTTTTTGATTCATCATCTGACTGAAGAAGTGATGTGATATACTCCACTGAGCCAAGTGAAGCTTTCGATGACTTACCATCTCCAAGTCCTGGCTATAGTGAAATAAAAATTATTGTAGACTTAATTCGACTATTATTACTAAATTATAAAATAATGCAGACATAAAATAATCAAGAAAGGGTTAAACACGGCATATGACTACACCATCCACTCCACTTCTTTCTAGACACACATCTAAAATGATGTTTACCCATCAAAACCTTGGACAGAGCTAATAAGAATGGTCACAAAAGCCAAAGGAACATGAAACTGCCAAGTGCCCACATACTAGATATGATGGAAATTGGACAGAACTGTGCATTTGGAAAGATATTGTTTCCAACACAAAACCAAGCTAGCTAAATGAAAAAAGTAAATTTGTTAAATGAAATTTGATTACATTATCTTACTGAATTCACAAGAACAATCCCCAAAATGCACAACATGCCATATATCCAATCAGTCGTACCAGAATAGGCCGCGATAACAGTTAAATAATCATGACACCAAGAGAACTTAACGACAACATGAAAAAACCCAAATGTATCAGTCACCTATTAAAATCAACTAACAAAGAATTATGACATTTCCATACAGCACAATTTAAATTGCAGAGCAGTCTCATTAGAAGGAATCCTGTTGCTTACCACAAGAAAATATTAGAGAACAGTGGATCTCTAAGGCATTAATGAACTCAACGAGCCTGAACACAGTTTTTTAGTAACATAAAAACTCAAGCTTTCTTATGGATACACCGAGGTTGACACGATATTTTCTCTTTATGGAATCACGCAGTGAGCTACCAAGATGGATAATACGGGGAATAAAGTCTTCCTTGAAAAGTAGACCTTCTCTATCTTATTGGAACCAAAGATGAAGATTTCTTTATTAGCTAGACAAGCAAAAGTTTGGACAAAACAAGGTTACACAATAAGTGAATGGCAATAAGAGGCTAGATGCAAAGTGATGGGTCAAAATAATGAATTCGATAGGCCATCCCATACGTAAGTGCAGGGCATTATTACCAGCTTATTAGATTTTTTATTATTTTTTTTTTTTATAAAAAAAAATGGGGGATAGTCTAGGAAATATTCTGGAATAAATTGAATGCCACAAAAAAGGGGGGTGTGTGCGCGCGCATGGTATTCTGTTATTTATTCATTCATTTAATTGAGTGAAAGTGAAGAGGAGAGAGAGGACTCTAGAATACCTATCATTTCTGCAATTCAATTCATTTCATTTTATACATCAATAAAATTACAGTATTTTTATTTATATATTTACGCAATCACAGCTCTTCTAATTTCCTTTTACAATCGATTGGGAATCCACCAGATTTTCAACATGAAACTAATTGGCCCCAAGTGAAGAGGCTGCCAAGATCACATACTAGTTAGTGGTTTTAAAACAAGTTTGTAATTATATAAAATTAAGTACCTCAATGCAAGAAATTGTTGCAAAAAGACCCCTGCCAGGCAAATTTTCGAAATTTTCAACAGAAACAGAAGGGAGATCTTTTCCCATGCTATGATTCACAACAGCTCTGTACCAAAAAAGAAGATGATAAATATGGGTCAGAGTTGCAGGATGCTTGAGCACAAACACGTAATTTTGTACAAGGTATTTCAACTGATGCATGAAAATTTCCTAAACAAGCCAAAAAAATCCGGCTGAGATATGAACGAAAAAAATTCCAGTAAACCATAACAGTGTACACAAAAGCAGCCCCTTCTCTATTTCTCATTTCACAGTCCATTTCCAGTTCTTATTCTTCTGAAGCAAACTTTAGCCCAGTCTGATTGATTTATTAGAAGAATGTCGTGGTTGGGTCACACGGTAGGTCTGGAGGAGTAATTTGCAATATCAAGGTGAAGGCGAAACGACACTGAAATATTATCAAAATTGAATCTTGTGCATCTGACTCTTCCATTGTTTCTCAAGATAATATGCACTGTATTCTTGATTACTAAAATACTAAGTTCAAAAGGACCAATCTTTTCAATTGTAAAAAGACAGGAAAGCAGCATTAAGGATCGTCTATCCAATTTAAGTAAAATAACTAAACAACTCTTCAGCTTCGAGTTGTATATACAGACTTTCAATGATATCAATTATTATTAGCAAAACAAAATCGACGACAACTGAGGGTATGTTATGAGAGAGATATCCAGATAAATAAAACAACCTTCCAATGGGGTGGGTAGTTCCCTTCTCCAGGGCAGCAGCCACGGCAAGAGCTTCTTTCTCACAGCTAGGCACACAGCATGAAGCAATTTGTTTCTCACTGTTGCTAACATGTCCGTGTATTGGTTCAATTGCTATGCATGTGAATTCTCCAGTGGTTAATGTGCCAGTTTTGTCGAATGCAATAGTGTGACATGAAGCTAGAGCATCCAAAACATGCCCACCCTTAAGCAAGATTCCCTGTAAAAATTAAATTTATTTATGGTAAAGGATGTAACGGATAAAAGTGCAGATTTCTGCGAAGTACATTGTTATAATATTCTGATCTCTCATTTTTTCCCAAATATTGCCAGATAATCATTCCCTCTTAAATTTCCAATAGAAAGCAGTAAAGTATAGTTTGTTGCTACATGACTTGGATAAGGCCAAATCCAGTTGCCCATTGTAGGGAATTGACTGATATTATGAATATATTTTTAGATTTGAAATCACAAGAAGACATTCAGGCAAGTCAATCAGGTAATGTTGGTGCTTTTTGGAAGCTTGAGTACATAAGATCTATTTATTACATACAAAATAAGATTGATAAATACCTTTCTTGCACAGGCACTAATTGCTGTAGCATATGCCAGTGGGGCTACAGCCAAAGCACATGGTGAGGCGGCAACCATAAGCCCCAGTGCCCTGTAAACTGATCCTCTGCAAACTAAAAGAATAAATAAAATTATAAAGCATATAGATTAACATAAAGATCCACTCAAAATATACGCATGCATACATGCACAACAAACAAATAGACAAGGGACTGGAGACTCGTGTAGAAGACACACGCAGCTTAAACTCGGCGAAAAGCATCAATCTATGTCAAACATAAATTATTATATATGTGCTTCCTTTCGTTTATATAAATCACGTGACTTTATTAAAATCAAAATTGCAGGAAACCACATATATTAGGTGTACAAAACTATTAAAGAGCGTCTAACTTAGTAACAGCATCCATTCATGTACCTAACATAGATAGGTTGAGTGCACCAAAAAAAAAAAATAAAAAAAAAAAGATAAAAAAAGAATCATCAAACTTCTGAACTGGGGCCACCAGGCCGAGTTCTCAAACCCTGTAAAGACTCCTATTTCTCTCTCCAAACAACCAACAACAGACCAAGCATTTCCATATTCCACAACCTCAGGCAATCTATCGAAATAGCAAGTATGACATGTAACAGTCCTTATAAATTGAAATGTAAGATGACAGAGCAACAACCATTTGGAGAAGGTGGAGGAGTTAGGAGACACCAAAGCAAGTCATAGGTGTGCAGATAAATGATTGACTGGGAAAATAGATCCATAGTATACCTGATGTACTGAAAAATGGCCATTTGAATAGCAATGGCCCCAGAAATGCAACTGCTAATGATAGCACTACAACTGCTTTACTGTAATGCTCGCCAAACTTGTCAAGCCATCTTTGAAGCCTTGGTTTACTCAATTGAGCTTCTTCAGTCAATTGCACAATTCTGCTCAGCATTGATTCTTTCCATGTCTTCGTTGCCTAAAATGAATTTAAAAACTTAAAAATGACTTATGTAAACTGGAAAGCACATTTCCTGGGCAATAAGGAAAACTACAACTGCCAATGTGTTCCTATCCAGGGTTGATCAACGGAAGAGGGCTGTGAAGAATTAAAATAAGAACAAGGAATACAAATTTAACAAAGGATCTCCCAGCATAAACGGGAAAACTAAAATCCTGTGATTGGAAGGGAAATTTCCATTGTGTGAACAATAAAACTGACATGTAACCGTGCTTAACAATCCAATTGGCATCAATATCAAGGGACAATGTATGGTATTAGACAAAACAGCAAAGAGAAGACAGGCAGCGGAATGTGAGCAATTTTACATAATGAAACCCATGTGGTTAACAATACTACTGCTAAATTCCTTCGATAGTAGCTGTTTTCCTAGTATAATAATCAATGTCTTTTACATTACTCGTGGAACATGACACTTTTTACATCAAAATTACAATTTATCCGTCACCATAAAGGAAGCAAGCGAGGAATGATTCAGCTCAGTTAGAAGTGTGTAAAGGGTAACCACATTCATCTAGTTTCCGAGTCAAAAGTTTGCATTGATAAAAAAATAAAAGAGAAGGTTTGTCAGACAAACTTTATGAGAATATTGCAGGAAAAGCAAACACTTATTTTAACATGCTGGCCATCTTAACTTTCAGAAATTCTATGTCAATACAGTGAAACTAAAAAAATTAATAAACTAAAAGTGCAAATACCTTCATAACTCTTATAGGCGCATCCACGACATTTTTTAACTTAAAAAATTTTAAGGTTGTTTGAAAGACAGTTTTGAAACAAATGAGTGAATGTCGTGCATACCTTAACAATCATCACACCATCAATGTTCCGAGCGCCCCCAGGAATGCTGTCCCCAACTTTCTTTTCTATGGGTTTGACTTCCCCAGTCAAGTGCTCAATGGTAATTGTTGATCTACCTTGGAAGACTTCACAATCCACTGGCACCGACTGCCCATGATAAAAACCAGCATTATGAGAAATTTAGATGATCTTTAAGCAACTATAATCACGTAAAACTGAAAATGGAAGAGTTTAAACCAACAAGGCCATGAACTTCTCAGAGATTCTGTATAAGAAGAAACTCCGATAAAGGAAACAAAATTTGCATAAAATCTTATCTCTGAACTATGAAATTGTAAGACTTAAGAGATTGAAATAGGTTGAACTACCAACAATGTATAGAAAGAACTTGTTAGTTACCCTGTCCAAATCATTAAAATACATCTTTTAGGCTATAAATTCACGGTTCACAGCACGAAGAAAAAGATATGTTTGGAGGTTAAACAATTCAATACTTGATTACACCAAAGCACAACCTCACATTGATACGGCTAAATATAGAAAATCCTTAGAGAAAGCAGTCAAGAAATATCTTAGCACTTGCTTGTACTCCCATCAAATTTATCATCAATTAACCTAATATAAATTTAGTCAACGCTCCAATGTACTTATCACTCTCTCTCCTCGTTTTACCCCCGACGAATGTCAACAATCATAAACCAGTTACACCTACTTATGTATTTATTGTTTCTTGATAACCTAAAATTAGATCCAATATAAAATTGCAGCTGTTGTAGCAGACTAATTGAATTCCCCCTTTAGTCAGTCAATTACCCAAAATTCCAGAAGCACCATCTACTTAACCCGACCAACCTTATCTTTTGTGTTACGTCATCTCCAAAAACCCTTTCCCTTTGAACAAGAGTCAAAATGTTCACATTGGTATTTCATGTAAATATATTATTTACTCTTGCAAGTATCCTGAATTGACCAAAATTACAATCCATGTACTCAGGGTTACTCTAACTAATTTTTTATCCTATCCTTTCACGATACTCTCTCTAGAACTCCAGTTCAGAAAAGTGGCCCTTACAGTCTCACCCTCAAAGATACTATCATCTGCAACAAAAAAATAAAAAATAAAAATTTATACACTACAAAACCATATGTGCTTATACTCAATTCAAAAAGCTTTCTCCACTGGGAAAGTAAAATCCACTTAATGCACATTAGTGGAGGTTCGAAGCAATATCTGGGCATAAAAGGCTAGATTTTGCCATTAATATTCTCTTCTGCAAGTTCTAATCTTGTTTTAGAGCAATAAGTTAAAACTTACAGCATAAACGTACTAATCCTCAAGTAAAATAGCACACTGATAAATATTGGAAGAGATTTCCATCAAGGACATGGTTTCTTGAAAATATGGGTATTTTTTTTTTGTTAGTTTAGATTATTCCATGATTTTGTCATTCTTTAGAGCATGCTTAGAAAATACTCATTATTACCACATATGGCCTTTTTCAGAAATATAAAATGATAAAGTCTTGGGCGCTTACACCTTGATTAAGATGGTTTAGACACCTCGCCCAAAATATTAGCCTGTTACAGTGTTACTGTTCACCATCATGTTAAGCAATCTTCAAAGGTGACTACGGGCATTTTTACCACAGATAATCGTACAGTTGTTTGTTGATAATATTTTTCATGTAAGTGGAGAGGCCTTATTGAAGTCGAGGAAGAGAAATGTTAAACTGTGAGATGAAATATATAAGTTGGATTTTATTCGTTATTTTTGTCTGTCAAAAAGGGACCAGAAATAGACATCATTTGGTAACAAAAAATTAACCAATAAAATGAAAAGGGAAAGGCTAATAAGTAGCCAACAATTTTCATGCAAATATTTCTTGTCCATGACAGAAACATTGCCCAAATTAAATTCAAGGTGAACTCATGATTGCATTCTCAGCCTACAGAAGTCAATACTTCAACTGGATTAATCGTAATACAGCATATAGGCAACATAAATATCACATAATGCAGCATAACTGTTGGAAAGTTCCGAATTCTTAGTCAAATCCACCAAGATATGACCGAAATTCATATGCTGCTATGTATTTATAAATATAGGAAAATCAGGCTGTATATTTCCCTTGTAAATTAGGCTGTAGTTATTTTATTTCCTAATTTCTTCTCTCCTATGAATACCCTATAAATTCAGAGTCTGTATATCAGTTTTATAATTAGAAAAAATAAGAATCACATGACTTTAGATAACATTTGAGAGATCAAAAGTTCATCTATGAAGCACAATGTGCTCATCTATAACCTAGTTTTCACAAGTGATAGACCATTTAAGCCACAAAAAATTCACATGAAATTGAACAGTGAAGATCAAAAATTCATGAAATACAGACCTCACCAGCTTTGACCAATATATAAGATCCAACTTCCATATCATTCACGGGAACTTCATGGTACTTCAAATCAGAGAAACTCGGCAACTTCCCATTCTTCACATCCAACACTAGTGCAGATTCAGGATGATTCTCTTTTAATTCCTTAACATCAATCCTAGACTGACCAGTAAAATACTCCTCTGAAATGTGAGCCAAATTGAACATAGCTAAAAGCAATCCACCTTCCAAAGCATTCCCCATAAACACAGAAGCGAATGCCGCAAGTGCCATAAGCACATGAATATTAACTTTGCCACCCGTAATATCCATTAGAGCATCAAACAATGCCGAAACCTATATTTTCAAAATATACACTTAGAATTAAGTTGTTCCAGGCAAAACAAAAAAAAAAGAAAAAAAAGAAAAGGAAAACAGACAAAAAATTTAGCTGATTAAAACTAATTATTACCCCCACAAGTGGGAAGGCAATCAAAGTGAAGGCTTGCTGAAGCGGCTTGACTGCTGGCTTGGGGATCAAATAAGGGCAAGCAGCAGCGGCTAAAAACAGAGCAGCTGAGCAGCAGCAGAGCTCCAAATGTTCCCTCAAGAAATTAGCCAGGTAGGTCCATTTGACGGCCTTGGCAAAACTTAGAAAAGTTTCCTGAAATTTGGTGAGCCGAACACCGCACTCGTCAATAATAGGACCATGGTGGTGGTGGTGGTGGTGGTGATCGTGGTCGTGGTCGTGGTCGTGGTCGTGGTGTGTAGAGCATTTGATTGTGGGAAAATGAGGGGTGGAATCAAGAGACCTTCTGGATGTATTACGGAAATTTTGGCTGACTTTGAGCTTGATTCTTGTTGTTCCGTAGAGTGAGGGGTTTCTTGATATAATTAAGCTGGTGGGGAGATGGAGGGTTTCCATGATTTTAAATTTTGGGGATAACAATTTAGCGTTCGAGTTCAGGACGTTGACTTCATTGTAGGAAAAAAAAACCAGTACAACTTTTCTCTATCTAATGAGGGAGGTCCTACTTATGGAGTGTGGCTGTAACGGATAATGCTGTTTGTATATTACACTTTACACTTATTTTGACATTATTTTGTCTTTTTGAATGTATTGTCTATTATACACTTATCCTTATATTTTAGTTATTTTTCGTATTTTTCCCCTTTTAAAATTTGTATAAAAAACTAGTAACGAAACTGAATAAATTTTAAAAATGAATAGAAAAGATAAAATGATTTTAGAAGAATTGCAAAATATTAATATATTAACCAATACTAAT
>CAIGRB010152647.1:0-11054 GCA_903798255.1 Fraxinus quadrangulata | reverse complement strand
GAAACAATTGAATCGAAAAAATTGAAAAATTTCACACATTGAGTTCATACCTCCATTGGTGTTGTTCCAGAAACTCTTCCTTTTGTTCCAGATAATGACACTTCCAAACTCTCGACACTCTAAATTGATGGTGTATAATGTGTATTTTCGATTGTGTTTTGAGTTTAGGAACCAAACTCCTTTATATAGAGCCAAACTCCCATCAAGTCATAGCTACAGTTACTGTCCAATTGATGGTGAAATGAATTCCATTAATGCTGAATTGAAATCAGTAAATGTTGAAACTGAAGCCATGACCATTAATAGAGAAAGAAACCAATGTGTTACAAAAGGTATTGTTAGGAGACACCAGGCAGATGTTGTTAGTGACGATGAAAGTGAATCCTTCTCTAATACCAGTGAAGATAGTATGTCCACCGAAGAAGAGATACAGGGTTGTGGGACATCATTAGCTGGGAATGAGGCTTCTGCTAGCTCTGACGAGGTCACATAGATTCTCATTATGATTAGCGCCTTGTAATTAACATCCTAATCTTTTAGTTTAGTTTCTGTAAGACTGGTTAGGTTCTCATTATGGTTAGCTCCATTTAGCTTTTGTCATCCTTTACTCAGGCGTATCTTCCGTGGATTCCTGTTGGTTAGTTTAGCATATGTTAAAATGCCAGTTCATATTATCTTTTGTATGACTGGTTAACTGTAATATGTGAAAGATGGGAAGGTGTATTTTGATGTGAAAAGTGTAAGTCTAATTTACGCACTATGTTATTATGTCAGCTTTGTAAAATTTCTCAGACCACTTTGTTGAAGGAAATATTTAGGTCCAAGTTTCTTTTATTGGGAACTATCTTTTGCTATATATGACTCATTGTCATATCCAAGCATGCCTTATTGAGTTTGGACTGGAGGTTGAAGCGAGTTGTATTTGCAATATTATGATGTAAATAAAGTGCAACTATCTAATTCCCAGTTGCTTCTCCTTTCGTGATTTGTGGTCCTGAAGTGGATTTTTTAGTAGACTTGAGTTTTTTCCATTTCTAGTTACTCATCCCTAACATGATACACACTCCAAATTTAGGGATGAGATTTTATTTTTATATTTGGTTAAGAACTTTGTGGCTGTTCATAGTATAGAATATTGAATAAACAAATAGGGAAAACTAGGGCTGTGCTGGATGCCGTTTAAATATGTGAATTTGAGTCTCCAAGTGATGAAAACCGTCATTATTAATGTTAAAATCGAATTCAACTTTCAGTTGAGCAGTTTTAGCTTTTTGCCCTCAAACCTAAAGTCGCGTGCAATTTTATCACCCACATTTACAGTTTTCGTCACACTGAGACTCAAATTCATAGATTTAAGTAGGTTGAGGATTTGTATCATCACTTTCGAAGGTTGGAGGCCTATAACCACACACATGTAACCTTAATTTACCCAAACAAATAAGCTAGAAAAAGAAAGATTTATGTGTTCAATGGAATGTCTTAGGAAGAATGAAATGGTGATAGGTTATTGGGAGAATCCCACTGAAAAACATGGCTGTAAGTACTCTTCCTCCCTAGTATTAATACACAAGAAATTCACTACACTAAAAAAATACAGAGGAAAAAGTAGAAAGTGTAGAGTGCCAGTCTAAAAGTGAAAAAGCAGCATCTGCATGAAGCATCTTTCTTGCTTTCCTCAATTCACTCTTTAGATTCGTTCAATAGCCGTTGGATCTCCTATCCTGTCCTGGCTATAGAAAAAAGAATTAAACAATTAGAGAGCACTACATTATTATTTTTGCGTGTAAGAAAGGGAATGGAATGGAATGTTTCTTTTTCCTAACCTGAAGCAAAAATCTATCAGATCAGCCATAGTTGTTGAAATCAGGCACAAAAATGATAATACTAACAATAATAATAATGTTGAACGAACTCTCTCCTGCAAGCACATAAACACTCAAACAATTATCTTCATCTTTAGCTACTTTGTGAGATTTTACTTGGGTTAAAAAAAATAAAAAAAACCCTTGTAATTATATAATATCAATAAATCTATTTTGACCAAAAAAAAATTACTATTCATTTATTTTCACTTTCAGAACAAGGCAAGTTCTTTGAGGTAAAATTGTAAGAATAAAAAAAGAGAAAAGTTAAAAAAAAAAACTGACCGAATCGGAAGTAATGGACAAGTAACCAGAGGAAGAGCCGTCTGCCGTCGAAGTACCCGTTACTGGTGGCTGAGAGCCACCTTCGTTGGTCGTGTTCCTAGTCACAGAGCCTGATACATTGAAGCCGAGATCATACGCTGGGGTCCCATCAGGCTTGAAAAGGCCAAAATTCCGCTCGGATGTCGGACCAGGCTTCATATTCTCATTGAACAAAGCAAACACATAAACATTCAAATCTAGATTAGGCCTCAATGGTGTCCCATTTTTTTCTGCAATCAGCTTCAGCAGATTCCCATTGTACTTTCTGGCATTTTCTGGTGTGGCCCCGGCCTCATTGGCATCCCCCTTAGACGGCCACCCTGTCTCCGAGATCTGCAAGCAAACTTTCTTGTACCCCAGCTTCTCCATTGCAGAATGTGCTGCGTCAACCTGAGCATGGAACATGTTATCATAGCGCAGCCCCGAAACAGGGTCTACCACTCCTGAAGTGGACTCGAAGAGCACGAAATCAATCTGCACTTGCTTAGGATTCGACTTGTACGCAAAATATGGATAGGCATTGATTAAAAATGGGGAGCCCACTTTTGAGTGAAAATCGAGGATACAAGTCAATTTCTGAACTAGGTCTGTGCGGAAAGCACCTGAAGATGGAGGATAAGAAGTTTCTAGAACAGCCAAATTGTGGGCTGTGGTAACCATAACCTGCTTATCAAGGTTGAGATTGACCAAAGCAATGTGGATGCTTTCCATGGCCGGGAGAAGGTTGGAGGAGAGAATGGAGTCATTGGATGTGAGTACTTCATTTCCAACCGCAATGCAAGTGATTTTCGTGGCAGGTAAGTAATGCTGGACGTTGGTTTTGACCCAAGCTTGGGCTTGCTTTGGATCTCTGAATTTTGCTAAATCCTCATTGGCAACGCTGACTATGAATTCGACTCCAGTGTTGGCGAAGGCCTTGAGGACTCGTGGATCTGTATCGTAGAGCTTGATCCTAGTTGAGCCGATGGATTTGACCAAGGGGACAACTGCCTCCGGGGAGGGGAGGTTGTTGGCGACCTGGCCGTAGTTGATGCCTAGTGAAGACCCCATTGCGACCCCACTTAGAAACAGCAAAGACACTGCATTTATGTAACAGAAAATAGAAGATTAGACAGTGAATGATTGAAATATGTATACATGTGTGTGTGTGTTTATATATTACCTGAAATTAGCATTATTGGTAGTGTAAAAGAGTGAGCGATGATGTCCATTGAATAGAAATTCTCTCAAAACTCAAAACTGGGAGATGAGTGAAAAGCTTGTTGCTGTTTCAGTTTCTGTCCACTTCAGTTTCAACATAACTGCCCTCAGTAAGCAACACCAATGTTGTTTCTACAGGCACTACTCAAGTCTGTTACAATTGGCCCACATACATTCTTAAGCCCATATTACTCTGACTTACCCAAGTCCAACAATAATCATTTAGCCCAAAACCCAGAGACCCAAACCCCACTACAGACCACCACCCTACACTAAACAAAGCCCACTAGCCCAAACAATCGAGAACGGCGTCTTCTCCAAACCCTACCGTCGATCGGAACCCTAGCCACCATCATCGTCGGTCAACAGCCAGCACCGACACCATACATCTTCCTCTACCTTTCACCACCGCCGCCTACCTAACCCAAAATCGTAACCCAAAACCATAGCCAATTCAACGGCCGCCGTTTGCCGTTGACCACCACAAGAGTCACACATTGAAAAAAAATTTGTCAACCATAGACGACAACAAGAGTCACACATTGATGAAAATTCTGTCAACCATGGACCTACCACAAGAAACCCACACCAGAGAGGCTAAGTTATGCCCAAGGAAAATCGAGAATTCAGTATAAAGTCTACGAGGGATGCTCTGATACCATCACAAACTCATAATTGAATGATTTTTCCACAGGGATTCATTACATTATATAGGAATAAGTACAATCTAAATATGGTAAGTGTAATTATAACATAAATACAATTATATACAGAATTATGTCAAAAGGGCAATATTTGAAAAGTCATAATCTTTGTCAGTTTCTGTCGATCTCATTCACAGTTTAAGGGTTCACTTACTCTCTCTAAATAGGTATCAGACACCAAAACAAATTAGAAGCCGCCTGATCGATAAGCAGTTAGTTCCGTCCACAGCAGCAAATGAACACAAACCTGGGCACAGGTAGGGTACCCACCCGTCACTCGACACTCAGATACACAAATATGCCAAGGTAGGAAGATGTAGAGCATCCACAGATGACCTAAAGCATGCACTCTATAGATAGCTAATTCACACAAATTTTGTACAGTTTATGGCTGAAAACATCCATATTTAAAAAAAAAAAAATCATGCAGGGATCTTGATAGAGAAGTTAATATATTTACGAGTAATAAAAACGTAAAAATATTTATAAATTAATAAATGTTTCTATATCTGTATATTAATAAATTACTAATACTTAGATTAATCCACCAGCACTTTATTCTCCTTTCGAGTTTTGTGCTTTGTTGCTTTATGTGTGTGGGCATTTCAAATTTGGCTCTGGTTGGGGTGGTGAATCATATCAGTTTTGTAATCTTCAACGGCCTTTTTAATTTCTTCAATAATTTTTTATTTGGCAGTTTAGTTTATTGTTTGTGTGGAACTCTTTACAAGATAGGAGTTTCATTTTCATCTTGAAGACTCCACTTGCAGGTACTTTTTTTTTTCCTCTCATCTTTTCATTTTCTTTGATCCAACATAAATGTTGACTTCAATTACCGCGGAGATTCGAACATTCGATACTCCGTAAAGAACCCTCATAATTTATCACTGTGTCATGCTCGTGGGGGCGAGTTACTTCTCTGTTTTACTTCAATGGGGTTATGAGTTACTTTATAATGGATTTGTATCATGTATGAAACATGGACAAGGTAAAGAAATTGTGTGGGATTATTCATTAACACTTCAAGTGACATAATGTCAATGAAGGCTGAGTGGATTCGTATTTGAATATCTTTTTCCGGATTACTGTGTTTTTTCATATTATATAAAACAAGTGTAAAATGTATATTTGTTCAAATCGACCGTGAATAAAGTTCAGTGTTTCTAGCTTACAAATGAGTGGTATTTATGTAATAATGTATGCAAATGAATAAATAAGTAGTTTGGCATTTTTGATTGATTAGATTATGGAGAAAACTGTTGCACATTAAATTTTAAATTTTTCTTATTTGTACAGTAATAATCACAAAATAAGATAGAAGATGACACATCTCAAATAATTTCAATAATCATTATTAATTATACTCCAAAATGTAACAATATTCATACAAAATTCAAATCCAAAATTCTGAAACATCTAAAAATTCAATACATTTAAAAATAAAAAATAAAAAAAAGGAAAGAAATACCATAAAACCTAATTAGAGAGTAAAACTGCACTACCGATATTTTTAATTTTCTTCTTAGCGATTTTCGACACAAGCTTAGTAGAATCTCTTAACATTCATACATTCAATTAGCATCATCTGATTGTTTCTTAGATTTAATGACAATTTATTTTACAGTTTCTTCCAACTTGTTTAGTCTCTCTTTTTCCTTCCTAAACACTAGATCAACTGCTATTTCTTTGCCTTTCTTTAATTTCATCTCGTTTGCTTGTGCTTCAAATTCAACTTGTTTCTTCTACTCGAGTTCCTGACAACATAATTTAAAGAGAAACTTTAACAAAACCAACATACGAAACAAATCACATGGCTTGTAGTTCTATTGAAATGAAGCTTCTAAAGTTAGATCATAAGTTTTTTGCTTTACAAGAGTTTTCGACAAATGAGATTCTTGTAAGAAACACACAATATAGACATAGATACGGGCCTAATAAATTAATCTGTAACAAATAGATCAACAAACATAAGAAAACCAACATCAACTGAATCCAAGAACAACATGGAATGTAATCCTCATTCAGCAAAGATAAACATAAGTAGTGGAACCGCCCAACCTGCACAATACTGAGATCTTCTGATTTTTTCGTTATCAGTTCAAGGAGGATTCCGTGCTTTGAAACTAAAGATTGGAACAACCCTAAATTGCATTTTTCTATATCATGTCACAGCAGAAATTTTACCCAATGCTCAGGGTCAGTCTCTGAAGTCACTTTTATAGAATCAAAAATGTTCTTGTTTGAGCTAACACTGATATTCTTAACAATTATAACCACTTGGGCATCCATTGGCGTTGCCGGTGCTTAGACTATGTTCACGACCACCTACAAAAATGTTCTTGTTCGAGCTAACACTGATATTCTAGAAGAAGCTTAGGCTATTTGGTGAATTTAGTTCTTCGTGGTTGTCTACCTTGTGCCTCTAAAACTTGCACCTTCGAACAGGCTACTAAAAAATATATCAAAACTTAATTTTCTTTAACTTAATGCACATTATTAAGTATGAATGCTTCCAATATAAATCAATATTTTCTTGACATGAATAGCTGTCAAAAATATGCAAGATGAGTATTATTATTATACTCATTGTCCAAACTGGATCTGTCACACAAATAACAACTATTTCTGTGAAGTTAGATCAGATCAGATGAGAATTTCTTGGTAGATCAGATCCACATTTTTTTTTTCTGCTCTATCTGAATGTCACATTTTATATTTCCTTTTTTTTTCCCCTTACTTCGTCTCATAAATTCTTTTGAATTTTAAACACATTTTCTACAACACTTTTGACATCTTTTTTATTCATATCCCGAAAGAAATATTATATGATTTTCAAACGGTAAGATATTTACAACCGTTTTACTTCCAATTTTTTTCTCCCTTCATCATTAAAAAATTAACTTCATTGTCCATTTGTTTTAAGTACAAATAAAAGAGACAAACATGTGAAAGCTTCTTCTGTGCTTATATCCTAAGTTCCAAACACAGAGCAGATAACAGGAAAATTCACGGAAGGACTTGAAACAATTTCATGGCCTAAATTTCTCTTTTCTATGTTCTGTTCATTTTTAACACACACAAAACCATATAATATTCTCTTATAATCGTCTGCTGTTATAGTCGACACTAGACATGAACAAAATGCACTACAATCTAGTTGGTTTACTTTTATTTCAGTAATTTGCATAATATAAAGAAATCCAGGTAAAATTAACCATGTTTCTATTATCTACAATCCTGTTTAGTCTGCTTCTAGAAAACTTTCAACATTCATCACTTGCTGCAATAAAAATGATTCAAATGCCATATAAATGGATAAATAGTTTATCTACAGCACGGTTTAAGCTTAACATAAACTGGGGGTACGTGAAAAGGAAAATAAATTGGAGTTGACTATTTCTGATACTACATAGAAACCTAAGACGTACATTATACAATTATGGTGATAAAAATTAGTTGAAGCAATCAGACTATTAAATCTTACTATCTCGGCACTAGAAGAGAAGCGGTAAAACAAAATTTTGCAATCTGTAAATTTCTCATAGAAACAGGAAAGAATACATATCAACCATTAACCTCACTGCACAAAAACTGACTTCCATTGCCCACAAAATGGTAGTATTAAATGTAGGCAATTGTATTAATATTATTCTAGGCACTGGAAAGAGCTGTTTTGAATTTTTTGATTGATACGCGAATTAGCGTTTGTGCTTGTAGGTTCAATAAAACATATACTCCAAGTGATTTCATTTTATTTTTCAACAAAACATGTACACCAATCCTCCACCGGCGTTGCCAGTGCTTAGACTAAGTTCATGACCACCTGTAATAAATTCTAGAAGAAGTACACTTGAATAGGATTAAATTCTAACATAACGCAATAAATTGCATTTTTCAGTAATTATGTACAGCAGTTAATCCATGGAACTACGCATCCCTTCTACCAACTACCAAAAAACAAAGGCAAGGACCAAAAGCACAATTGAAGCTTATAAACAGACCACTCAACAGAATCTACACATCCCTTCTACCAACTTCCAACAAAAGAGAGACAAGAACTAAATAACACAATTGAAGCATATCATCAGATCACTCAACGTGCCAGACAACAAGTACTTTCTGCAAGAAGCATCAAAAGAAAAATTCAAACAGAACTTGAGGTGACACAGTTTACCTTTTGAAAGATGGGATATTCAGCCTTAAATCTTGTACAAGCAAACTGTTCTGCATCCTCACTCGACCCAGGTTCCTGATACAAGAATTGATTGCAAGGGAATGCCAAGATCTCGAAACCTGATACTAAAATCATATTATACATATTTTCCATAAAAGAAACTTTGGGGTGGTGGAATCAAATGCAAACTATGACCATTTTTACATGATTTTATGCTTGAAATTCACCAATTTGTCAGATCAGGGGAGATATTATCATGAGACTTCTTATATTACAGCATCTAAACATTAAAATAATCACACATAACAGCATAATTATTTATGGGTCTTGCATATAAATAGCTGAAATAAATCTAAAAAGAAATAAAGAGAAAAGGGACTGACCCTTATTAACCACAAAAGCTTCATCACCTCTGGTTACTGCTCCAACCAGATGCTTCAGCTTCTCCCTTGAGAACAAAGCATCATATACTTCTTCAACAGTGAGGGTGTCACAACTGTGCAAAATCGTGTCCCTAAACGATGAAAATGAACTAGACAGCGAGCACAACAGGATTAAGGTCAAGTCATCTTCATCATATTTTACCTCTAACGTCTCCAGGTCAGCGATAATTTCCTTAAACACAGCCAGATGATCTTCCAGGGAATGCCTTCTGTTATGCGATGAGAATAAAGCCTCTGCTTCATATGCAATTTGATGGTCAGACTTTTGGTCTGCACAATTGCTCCAGTTTCAACCACAATGCAATTGTTGTCTTCTCCTTCAAGACGTCCTGAAGAATGTTGTTAAATAGATGAAGATGAATCTGCAAAGTACCTTTTGATCCTTCTGTTGCTTCTCCTCTGTTGTCCAAGTTGTGGACATTTTATTAAATTCCAACAAAGTATCATCCAAATTCATTTGCTCCAATATAGCTCTCATCTTCACTTACCACAACGAAAATCTTGTACTGTGATCCAACAGCGGAATATCATACTTCATGGTAGCCATCGTTAACAAAACCTCGAACGAATCAAATTCTTGCTCTGCGGAACTATTAAACCTTAGGTCTGATACCACTTGTTAGGAATTCGAGGAGGTGATATGACGCGATATGAAGTATAGATCGCACAAAGAAAAACGAGATTAAAAGAAAAGCAAGTAAGAAGAAGAGAATTGGCAGAGGAACCGAATACTTNCCCTAAAACATAGAAAAAAATCTTGTAAAACCGAAAAATATGAAAAAAGATTACGGCGCGACAGCCTAGGGACAAGCGAGCGAAGTCTTCCCTGCTCCAATTTTGCTCCTCTCGCTCGAGCGGGAGTCGAACGATCATCCAGCGTCTTCAATCCGTCTTTTTTTCTTTGGACCCTATTTTGACGTCTTCAAGCCCAATACTCCACAACGCAAGATTCTAGACCCAATTTGGATCGGATTTGGGTCACAAAACCCAATATAAGCCTATCATTCACAATGAATGTAATGTCACTAAATGATTAGATCAATTAAATTAATTTTACATCCATACACTTCATTGAATATATCATCTCATGTCATGATGTCACGTAACTTGCCACATACACTAACAATAATCGCCAGTGATAATAAATAATAATAATAATAATAATATCACCAGTCTACATGGCAACAACATTTCTCTTCTAATTTGAAGTAATAATCAAAATTCAGCAACCATCTGAATTTACTACCAAAAGAAAAAATTGCATTTCTAATGTGTTGTATCCCGTCATCAAAAGAATAAAGGACTTTATAAACTCAGTTTTCGGTGATAACGAACTGCTCGCTAACGTATACAACATATTTACGGATTCTCAGTATATAAAGATCCAACACTTCTTGAAAGAGGGTGACCTCTTCTAAGCTCCCATAGTTTGGTCTTTTGCGGTGGCCATCAGCGTGTTAGCTCACTAAACCTTCTTAATCAATGGCTTGCCTGTTCTTTCTATTTTCTGCATTCTCACAGCGCCTCTTTTACTACTTGCAAATTCCACTGCTGACAACTTATTTGTATTTACTAGCACTGCAAAAAAAAAAACCACACTTCAGCTAGCTGCTCGTTAAGCCAACACATTATGAAGTAAACCTTCCGTTCAACAGATTTAAGATTTTTCTTGATTTCCACTCTTTTTGACTTATGTAGCTTCTCCGACTTTAGCTCTTTCTCAACAGCTTGAATTAGCCTCTGTGTGTCACAAAGCAAGCAAACCAAAGCTGTGCCTCCAAGATAAAGTGGGCTAATTACATCATCCATACAAGCCATCCATATGCATGTATGCAAGAGACGACGTTTGCTCCAAGTAATGCAACAAAGCTTCCAACACCATTTCAGGTTGCTCACCTTTAACAAGATAGAAGATACACCAAGAAACACAATTGCTGATTCTAGTACATCTGATTGTCGGTCCCCAAAGAGTAAAACAGTAACTATAAACAATGTTGAAAAAATCAGGCGTCACTCTGGATACCACTTGAAATTTACGGATTACCAATGATGACGGAGAAACTCCAACTAAGTAAAAACTCTGGAACCAAGCCAGTTGCTTCCACTATAGACAATACGGAGTGAGTTACAATCAGATGCTATCTAGCCAACTCTACTAGACTTCCCGATCTATTTTTTGCTAACTCCAAGATCTTCAGCAATTGTCTCTTCCCAGCGGTATTCCTAGAACCTACCCCCAAAGCCTTGTGCTATTCCTGCGCTTGTAGTCCAACATTGATGTTGATGTTGATGCTAGTCATCCAATTGATTTGGAACGAATGATGAACTTGCATTAGATATTCCCGAT
>CAIGRB010152635.1:9006-27489 GCA_903798255.1 Fraxinus quadrangulata | reverse complement strand
TGCACTATTGATTTATTTGATCGTTGTATTTTGGAGGTGATTGTCCACAAAAGTCGCAGCAGTTATCGACGGGCAATTTCGCTTTAGGACATCGTGCTGTCACGAGATTCGATCAGTGGATAAATTTTATTTTTCTGAATTTTACTGTATTGCAACTATTAATTTATTCAACAGAAATATGGCAAATAACCAACACAGAGACAAAAATGAATCCAAGGAAAAGAAGCCCATGTCATGTATGGGTTCTGATGGGCATGAGAAAATGATGTTCCCATACAAAAACAAAACTCGATACGAGAAATGTCTGAAGAAGAAAGATATGAACTCAACAGTGAAAATAATACAAGTCTTAAGATATCAATCATTTTCATTAACGATCTTTCATTCCTTCTTTTTCACCAATGTTGCAACATATAAAATTTGTCTGAAGAGCAAGAAATTTGTGCATAGAGCCATAATTTGCAATAACTTGAAACTCTCCTTCTATGTGCAATTCATTAGACTTGGTTTCTTCTCTCAGACACTCTTTTTTCCTTTGGTTGGTGTGGGGTGGTGTGGCGTGGGGGAAAACGATGAAGTGATTTTAGTTTTGATTTTTAATTATTTATTTGGAATTCATTTGTAATTTTTTTTAAAATTGGAGACTATGGTTGTGGTTAGTTCTTTATTTTTTATTTTATTTTATTTTTGTTTTATTTAAATAAGAGGGTATATTTGTCATTTCATAAATTTTTATTGAAAAAGTTGACGAAAATGATGGTTACCGCAATAAAATATGTAAATGGGGGTGAAAAAAAAAATGAATGAAAGGTGAAGATGTCTTGAGCAATGAACATCAAACTTAAGCACGTTTTTGTGCTAATAACCCTTTATTCAATTATGGAATTTATTTATATAATAAATTATTATCCTAAAAAATTGAGGGGTACTATTAACCTACTTTACCTACTAGTAACAAATACTAACCCATACCTACAAAGCATATTACACCATAGACTAATTCAAAAAGAATAAATAGAACCGTAATGTATGCATACATATAGAACGAGAAATAGAGATGACAATAGAACGAGCCGAGCTCGGCTCATGTCGACAAACTAAGTTCAATTATGTCATTTGACTCATGTGCCTCATGGTCGAGCCGAGCCCAACTGTCCATGACATGACTCTCTCTCTCTCTCTCTCTCTCTCTCTCTCCTTAAAAGAAATCACTAAAATGAGCCGGTTAGTGAAAAAGGGATTTTTGGCTCGTCTAAAAATAAGTCCGAGCCGTCCATGAGCTGGGTTGGGAGTAGTCGAGCCCATGAGTGGCCTGACCTAACTTACTAACTCTAATGAGACAACGCGACACAACACGAGACATGATACATTTTTGCCAGCAATTATTTACCGGCAAAATTTGTTGAAATAAAAAAAAGAAAATTGTAATATGGTATCTTGTGATGATTTTCTAAATTTTGGGCCTTCACAAATTATCAGTGTGACCATTGAATAAAGCAGTACACAACCACGAGCCACCATGTGGTCATGGCCAGAACCTTGGTTTGTTCATCTTTATGGTGGAACCCAATTAAATAAAGGGTTTAGACATTAAATTTATTGAGTGGTCCAAACATAAGTGCAATAATTCAATCCAGATCAAAATTGTTTCCTGTATTAGAACCCACACACAATGATCCTACGTTAAATCACTTTACATAAGCATAGGATTTCTTCACAAGTTAGGAAGGCTATTCTTTTCTCTTTCTGGTAAGAATGAACTGAGGATGAGTTAGGCTTTAGAGGCTTTCGTAGACGTACTAAATAAAATGAATCGAGTCGATTAGTGCTATCAATTAGGTACACCATATTTTTTCGACCAAGAATATAATGAAGGAACGAGGACTTTAGGAAACGTGTTCTTGGATTCTTTTGAGTCACATCATTATCATTTACTCAATTTTTGCATCTCATTTTTCTACATGTAAATAAAAGTTATGATTTTGTGTAACTACCGAAAATTTGTGTATCAAACATGTGCTATGTTACATATGAAAGAAAATGCATTTACATGTGGAGTTGTCATAAATAACTTTCGTTAATTCGTTCCCTAAATTAATGAAAGAGAACAATGAATTTGTAGCATTCTTGTTGACGACAAACTAGGGTAATGGTATGACCAAATTCGAATCATTTATGACATATTTGATAAGGTGATAACATAATTAGGCAAAACTGTTGATCTCAATTTTTGCTCACATGATACAACTAATAGATTTTGGCTCCACTCATGTCTATGAGGTGTATCCCCTGCACATTTAGACAAAACGTTAGAAGCACATGACCTTCTCTAGATGCAAGGAGACAATCGCGAGCACTCTAATGATTAAGTCGTCAACTTGTGTAGATGTATTTAGGTGCGAGAAGAACGTAAGATGTGAGCCACAATAGTGTACGCACACCGGGGTGTATGAAAGAACAATGAGAGAGCTATATAACTATGAGTATGTAAAATTGTATCACCTTCAAAATGACACTAAGGTTGAGTTTTTATAATGAAAGAGGTGGAATGGTTATCGTTGGATGAAGAGTAGATTGACAAGTTGACTTGATATGATATAAGTTACAGAAAAGTCACATCGATCAATTAAAAAAGATCTCGTACGGAGGATCTTGCAAGGGAGGTGAATCCATGTGCTTGAAACTTCTTCGCTTCAATTTGGTGCTACAGCTGATCGTTTAGCCTCATCTGGGTCACGACGAGTTCGGCTTCTACATGGGGGTTCGACAGAGTGCAATAGGCCAAGTAGGTTAGTTATAGGGAGTGCTGGTCTGAGTTCGTTTGTTACATGGCTATCACATGACTGATTCTTGAAATCTCGTTGGTTGAGACGTAAAAAAAATAAGGCCCCCAACAATCTAGGAATTTATTTATTTATTTGCACTTGATTATATAAATAATTTTGTATCCTCATTTATTGTATGAGACCTTAAGATATGAAGATATTGAACTATTTTTGAGCATCCACCAATGGAATTGCATGGTAAATGCTCCAGCCGTTGGAATTTAGGACAGAGGCAACACCGTGGGTACGTCAGAATTTATCACAGAGATGTAAATGATCTAATGAGTTGGGATAGTAACCGTCACCTTTTAATGCACGAGGATACAATTTAATTTGTTCATTATTTAATTTTTTTTTATTAATTTATGAGTACTATTTGTATTAGGATTTTTATTAAAATAGATATATTTTGTAAAGATTGTTTCATTTTAAAAGTTTGAGTAATGCTATGCAGCCCCACTATGATTACGGTGACGTTGATGTGACATTAAATTATATGTGAAATTAAATAATTCCATTTAACCAATGATTTGTAGTCACCTAGACTGGGGTTGTAACCCCAATGTGACTAAATAGCATTACTTTAAAAGTTTAGTTATATTTTTGTTTAAATAAGGATTTATTATGAGGTTGTTTATGAATATTAATGAAATCTTTGAAAATTGTTTTTTGATTATCCACTCAATCATTAACTCGTGCACGATTATGCATTTGTAATCTAGTATTTATGATTTTGCGGTATTGGAGACCGGTCTATGCCGTTAACGATGAATCAAGCACGACAAGTCAAAGGCCGTGATGCCATGATTGAAATCTGCCAACAACTTGAGGCTTTGGCTCAACAAGTGGCCAGATTAATTGCCTATCAACAACAGATAGCAGGGACGAGAGGCACGAGGTGGGTTTAGTCACGGGCATGGCCATGTAGACATGGTTGTCGATGGGGAACTCGGTGATGGACAGCCATCGGTTATGGGATAGGTAGAGTGATAATCGCGAATGATGATTATTTAAATTGTTGTATGAATATTGAAATGGAATCCGACATTGGTCTTTTTACTACTTTTAAACCCGGTTCGGAACTACTTCAAATGAAGAATATGACGGTCTGCTAATTTTTAACGAGGAGCTCAGTGTCGAAGTTCCTTCGAAACAATTTTGAGTTTGAAATTGATCGAATTGATGGTGTTGTTCAAGGTCAAATATAAGTAAAGCGCTTAATTCCCAAAATAATTGACTTTCCTTTAATGTCAAGTCATGACTTCAATTTTAACAATTATGTACTCAAAAAGACATCACGTGAATTGATGCACATATTTGATCAACCAAAGTCGATGACCAACAAGAAGTTGCTTAAGCCGTCAAATTTTGGAAATTAGGAATATTTATTGTTTATTAGATTAGAAATAAATATTAATCCATAAAAGGGAACTGGATTCGTTTTGATAATTATATCTGTATGTTGACGAAAATTTGCTTTTTGAAGAAGTTTTAACATTATTTTTTCTTGTAGACTTATTATCTATTAAATTCGACTAATAATTCGATCCAAGATTTGAGGACGAATTTTCGTCAACCGAAAAAGAAGGATGTAGAAGGACCCATTTAATGTAATATTTCATTGTTAATAAATTAGTCTTTAATAATTTTAGGAGTTTTCTCGGTTTCAATGAATAGTTAATTTTAAAAGTTGGAAATGATTTTTTTTTAAAAAAAATAAATAGTTCGAGTTTTATTGTAAGTAGGAGTTGCTGCGCTCCTGATCGCTCCATTTTCGAAGGGAAATCGATCCGATTATATTTAAAATTTATAAAAACAAAGTATGAAACTACTTGTCGGATTGAAAAAATGAATAAGATAAAACTGACTTTAAATCATTTATCATTAATAATATAAAAATTAATTAAATGAGGCAACAAGCAGAAACACTCCATGAATCAATATCAATTAATAATGTCATAAAAAAACTATTAATCACAATATAAACTATAAAATTTGGATTAAAAACTAATTCTTAAAAAAATCCATACAACAAAAATGCATGTAATATTTATAATTTGATTATCTTCAAGGAGAAGATATTGATTAGGATGATTTACCACTTTCAAGCAACGAAAAATTTAAGTTTTTACGAAAGATTGAACTAAAAATAATTTTTTCCTATTGGAGTTGTATTAAAGTTATGAATTTTTCTATTATTAAAATTATTTAGATTTAAATGTTGATTGCCATTAGGTTTTGCTTTAAAGAAAGAAGAAGCGTATGAAAAATAAAATTTTGGCTTGAAATAATTTTAGGGTCTATTGTTAAAATATCTGATGCATATTTCTGCAATACATGACCAACAAAAAGAGAAATTAGCGAGAAACGAATTAACTACTGATTTTTAAGGTAGTACAAGAATAAGATCAAAATCGTTCGATTCTCAATGCATGATTTCAAAATCGACTTATTTAATAAAAAAACCGAAGCCGAATCGACCGATTCTATCCGATTCCGAAAAATGCCCACCCCCAATTGTAAGGTGGTGTTTATGAATATTAATAAAATCTTTGAAGATTGTTCTTCAATTATCTACTCAATAGTTAATTCGTGCACGAATATGCGTTTGTAAATGGTATTTTTTTATTTTTACGCTTCCATCTGCATCACCTTTAAATAGTAATTTCAAATTTAATAACGATTATACTGAATACTTAAAAACAAGCCCGATTAACATAAGTTGGATGTAACCACTTGAGATTTACGTTTGTATTTCTTATCGCTGAACAAGTTAAGATTTGAATAGTATTTTCGAATTTAATTTTTTATTCATACAATTCGAAAAAAATCACAAATATTATTCACTCACCCACCATATTTCTTTATATTTAGATTATTTATAAATACTTTCCAAACGCGTTTTCACATACTACGCTAATTTACTTAGAAGCTGACGTGTAAACGCATTTGTAACGACAGTCAAATTGACCTCCACGTAGTGCTAAAGGGACATCATCATCGAATTTGAAGAGCGGACACGATCAATCTAAGGTGCAGAATTATTCGTTGCTTGGTTAGGTAGGAAACGTAAATTATTTAAAGGGCCCCACACTCCACCACCACATCACACCACCGCCCTACACTTCCCATCACTACTGTAGGGTCAACCTAAAAGTTGGACACGTTTTGTTTCGTCCCGATCCTTCCCGGCGGTCCCTCCACCACCCACCACTACATCTAACGGCGTCCCTCCGCCACCAATTCATGGTCTTCTTTTTTGGTTTATACAAGTATTTTATTTTCTCTTTTCAAAATAAATAGAAGTTGCTTTCTGTTTCATTTTTTTACTAAACTTTTCTAAATTGATAGAAATTTAACTATTTTTATGTGCCTAATGCACACGTTTTTGAGTCTCGTTCTCTTAAATTCAATTTTCTCTAAATTTATTTTTAAAAAAACATTCTCCTAGTATGATAATTTTGTTGTCCTTCGTAAAAATCGATTGGGAATGTGAACGGTTGATTAGATGAAACAACTAGTGAAATAGAGAACACGATCCAAAAATGGAAAGTCACAAAACAATCGGAACATGAGAAATGTGAAAATTCATTGGAGGTTTACGTCAATTAGAAATCTCTCTATTTTTAAAATTTCAGAAACCCCCATTTAAGTTTGTTTTCGGTAACAGATTCCACTTGTCAACAAAAGATGAATATTTATTTTTCATTTTTTGAAATGATTATTTTCTTATATTAAATTATTTCTTAAAATAAAATAATATATATTTTTTCATACTTTTGATTTAGATGAGATCATTTTAGTTAGAAATACTATTACAAATATAATTATAAAATTTAAATAAACTATAAAATGTGATTTATTTTTGCAAATACGATTGACAAATAATAAACAAGTCAATATAAATAAATGTTATAGAATTAAATTATAAAGGTAATCGAAAATTCATTACATATTTTATATTACTAGATTTAATAGCATTTTCTCTAATTTTTATTTTTTTATACTTTGGATATTTACATTGTTCTTCTATCAGAAAATTTAAACAATATTATCATCATATTATAAGTGTGCAAAAAAATTGGCATAAAAAGTTTATAGCTTAGATTTCTTTTGATAAATGATGAAGTATTTCTATAATTGTAATCAAGTTTAGGAGATTTATTTGTAATTTGCTTTAATTGAAAAGAAGATAAACACGATTTTGAAATATCTAAACAAGCCCTCTTTGATGGTCATTATTTGATCAAAATAATGTTTTCAATAGTGATTTTCTTAAGAGAATGTTTGGCTAAGAAAAAAGGAGGTTTTTGATTTTTGTGCAGAATATTTTATTATATAGATGTATAGTTAATAATGAGTATGTGTAAAAAAGAGTTTTCAAATAATAATTGTCAAACAGAATAAAATATACTATTTTTCATTTTGTTCGTGTCACCAAGGCTTCAACTTATTAGTATCCTCCAATGGCACTAGGACCAAATATGTGACAACTCACATAAAAATAACAAATAAATTAATTAATTAATAAGTGATTATATCGTCATCACAATTGTTATTTGATACACCACATTTTAATTGTAGCTAAACTTCTTAATTTTTGCTCATTATAACAATTACTTAATTTTTTTCTTCGAACTCTTATCTTCAACCTTTCATTAATTACCTCATAATCCTTGATGATGATTTATATTAAAATATTTTATTTTCATGTTTTAAAATGAGGGGGATATGTTTTTTTTTCCTGTACTTTTTATTTATTTATTTTTTAAAGTATGATTAAAAAAATGAGTTATTTTACGTCACTTCGACGGACTTTTGAATATAAATCTGTTATTAAATTTAAAATGTGTTTATTAATGAAAAATTTAAGGACAAGAATGACATGAAAAATAATTAGGAACATAATTATTATAATGAACAAAGATTAAGAACTTTAATTATAATTAAAATGGGGTGCAAGAAATAAAGATTGTGGTTTGAATATAATTATTTTAAATTAATAATAAACTCTAGATTAGGATAATCTAATTTCCCACTCTCTTTAATTCTTTAGTGTAACCTTAATAACCCCTAATTTTTAAAAGGATCATTACTCTGCAAAGTAGCTTGTTTATCAAATATTTTATATCATTTTTTTCTCAAAAATATTTTCATTCACATGTGTTATGGAATTCTCAATTTTTCTAAAAGATTATTATTTTGCAAAGATATAAGTTTTTTTAAAAAAAAGACTGCAATATTTATTTGCTAGAAACTCATTTTCTTTCTTTCTTTCAAAAGTGTTAATTCTTGACAATATAATTTCTCAAAGAGACTTGCTACGTGTACACGGGCCCACTGCCACCCTCACAATAAGGGATGGGACAGATTATTTTATTTGGGCTTACATTTAGCATAAATCTTTCTCAAACCCTGTTCGTTTCTTCTTCAATGATTCAAAATACATTAATAAGCGTCAATTGAGCAGAAAATGTCCTATGCTTCAATCGATTGCTCATAATAATTGAGTAAAATATTTATTGTTGAAAAAATTTCTCTCCAATATTGCAAGCTTACAGGAATTCTGTCGAGATATTGTAGTAAAGAAAAATAGACAATGTCTAAAATTACGTTTAGATTCAGAAGTTTTATTATTCTTGTTCACTTAGCCAAAAAAAAAAACTTTATATGCAATTCTGTTTTGTTTTGTTTTGTTTTTGTTTCTAAAAAATAATATATATCTAGACAACGTTATTTAGTTGTATATGAAACTCGTTTGAGATAAATTTGGAACTTGGTTGTCCATTGATTAAATATCAACATCACGTAGATCGAAAGATTTCAACTTGCAAGCCATCCATATATGGCAATCGAATGCATTGGAGATGTATAATAACTTAATATCCTAATTGAAGATATAATTTTTAAAACAATAATTTCTTAATATCAATCAATGTTGAACTAGCATGTAGGCAAGATCATATTTTTTTCAATCGAAGTGTTAACGAGTGAACAATTTCATTTTTTTTTATTACACATAACTTATTTTGATACTTTGTTAAACTATCAATTCTCTTTGTCCTGATTAGTTAGAAATTGTTGTTTTCACAAGGATTGATACATTTCTCCCTTAAAAAAATTATAATCTAAATATCCATTTTTTTACATAGAATAAGATATATAAGGTTTATATATTGCTTTCAACATATAATTCTGGGATGAACCAACAAAAATAAATATTTAATATAACATAAAAAATCATCCCACCCACACCCCTCTCTTACACACATAAAGCACATAGAACATTCCACATACATTCTCAAACATTTCTTTCACTGCTTTTTTAAACCACTTGCAAGAAAGCAGGAATTTTTTCTCTTCTGAAAATACCATTGCCCTTCTTCATCTTGATCCTTCTTCATCCATGGATACTGCTAAATGGCCTCAGGTATTGAGATCCATCTCTTTTTTGATGATCCCTTGTTTTACTGTTTTTCAGCTTTCTTCGTTCTATCATATATATGCTTTTCTAAAAGTTGATTTTAAAAAAAATAAAAAAGTATAAAGCTTGTTTTCTATTTATGTACTTTCTCTTTTGCTTTTGTTGTAGACTGAAAAAAGATTATATATTTGTTAATCTACTTATTTCTTCTTCACTTTTCTTGTTTTCCTTCTGTCCTGATCTTTAAAAAAGTGTAAAGCACCTGACTGTTTGTTTGTTTGTTTCTCTACTGTATGTATATGCTTTGCTCTGAAATTATGGGAGTTGGTTTTCTTAATTTGTTTGTTCTCGATATGGTTTCTTTATGCAAATTTTCATACTTTATGATTTTCTTTTGGGTTTTTTTAGGATATAGTGATGAAACCAATGGAAGAAATAGTCACAAATACATGTCCAAAACCCTCTTTGGAAAGGAAAATCAGGTCTCAGAAAGAACAAGTTGTGAATTGTCCAAGGTGCAATTCAACAAACACAAAGTTTTGCTATTACAACAATTACAGTCTCTCACAGCCAAGGTATTTTTGCAAGACATGCAGAAGATATTGGACTGAAGGTGGATCTTTAAGAAATATTCCTGTTGGAGGGGGTTCAAGAAAGAACAGAAGATCATCAAACACTGCTAGTTCTTCTTCTTCTTCTTCTCCTTCAGTTTCGTCGAAAAAAGTTCCTGATCTAGTTTTACCAAACCATAAAGTTCATGGTAACCAAGAACTCAACTTGGAATATTCGACCCAGAATGATTTCAAGGCTATAAATGAACTGATTCAAGTTCCCAACTTTGATATTAATGGGAACAAGGAATTAAACAATCCTTCTTCTTCACCTTCATCTCACCTTTCAGCTATGGAACTCTTGACTGGAATTTCAACATCAAATGGCTTAAATTCGTTCGTTCCAATGCTACTTACCGAGCCAAATACAGTTTACTCATCCAGCTTTTCTTTCTTGCCTGGTCATCATCAACCCTCATTGAACTTTTCTTTGAATGGAAACATTGGAACTAGTACTGCTTATGGGAGTTTCCATGGAGTACAAGAGACAAATGGGAAAGTTCCTTTTCCATTTGAAGATTTGAAGCAGGTTTCAAGCACCACCAATAATACAACTGATCATGCTGAGCTGAATAGAGATCAACATGGAGATTCAACTGGATACTGGAATGGAATGATAGGAGGAGGATCATGGTAAAGAAAAACGAAAAAAATCAACTGAAGTATACAATTATCCAGGAATTGTTTTCATTCTTGTTTTTTTCCATGGGTTTTTCTTTTAGTGCTTTGATGTGGGGCTACTTTGTTTGGATATTGCAAAAAACTGCTGACTCATACAGTACAAGGGTTTCTTTCCTCTCTTTTTCACTTATCTTTGATGTCTGATCAAGATGGGAGTTTGAAGTTTGTTTAGGTTTTGGCTTCTCTTTAAGGTACTATTTGGGATACTGTGTAGTGATAGAAGACAAGATGATGATGATTTTAAGCCAGCCCAGATTTTTGATGGGCAAACCCAGCCATAATAATTTGTATAATCAATATCCGGAGATTGAACAACATAGCCTATTTCTTGTGCTTACTATGAGCTAGTATTAGTTTTCAATACAAGACGATGTCTTCAGGAAGCAAGTACGTCGGAAGGAGATGAAGGAGCTAGGGTATTGATTTCCGGGTTTGTTTTAAAATTATACTAGTTCTAGTTCTAGTTCTAGTTCTACGTACACATAAAGCACGTCTATTAAGTGTAGTTTTGTATACTATCTAGTTTACATTACCAAAGGTGTATTTGGGACAGCTCTTACCTAATCCGGCTCGTGTATTCAAATTAACAGTGTGAAGACCAATTCAATGACTACTGGAAAAGATTTAACTAATCTCACTGTGAAGACTAATTCATTTGAATCACATTGCCATATTTACATAATGTACTAGTAGTCTTTTTCTTTGGTTATTTTCAATAAGGTGATGATTAGGTCCCCCATGCCATGCCCATTCATGTTTTTTTCTCTTTATATTGAGAAAGACCTGACAAACTCTACTGATTTTAGTCGTTCTAGGGTCCCACAAACATTCCCCTAGGCTAGTGCGCTCAAGAATTATTTCCACCCCACCCCACTTAGAGCATCTTGTGGCGTAAAATAGAAATTTAAGAGTCCGTCTCACCACCATTAATTATCGTGGAAAAAATGAGTTCTAAACAGTGACGTTTATGAGAATGTGTAAATAAAAAGTAAGAAATTTTTTTGGTATACGTGTAAATTATTTTATTATAAAAATGTATGGTTGCAACTGATCCTATAGCAAACTATAAAATAAAGTAATGAATGTCAAACATGCACTAAATCTTCAAAATGATCGAAAACCTCTCCAATTGAGTAGTGCAAAAGGGATCCAAATTATATTTTTCTATAAAAAATATAATCCACAAGTGGCAAAACGTGAATTTATATTTTTCGGGATATAAATCAGAATGCAAAAGTGATTTTAAAGATACCTATTTACACTCGATTTTATACCATGTTTGGAGATGCTGATATTCTAAAATCCATCTAAATCTAAACCCCAATATTTGTTTATGCACATGATTTCCTGTTCTTCGCTGTAAACCACTGAGTGCCTTGTGCTTGATTACAGGGCCATACATATAGCACCACCATTATGTAAAAGGTCTATTTTGGTGGCCAAATTTAGGTTTTGCAGTGAGAAGTGTAATATTCTATGCATTATTCATTTAATGACTCTTTAAAAATCGAAATTGACAACACTTTGGACATTTAGTGGGTCTTAGAGAGGAAAAGAGTGGGTGGATGAAACAATTTACATTCGATGTATCATGGTTTGAATGATTTGAGATCTAAAATGTTATGAAAATTTGTCCTATTACGTGTACATATAGCACTGTTCCAACTAAAATATATTTTTCAGTTGCTTGATTTCGATGGAAAATGGAAGCTAGAAAATTGAAAATGGAACGCCAAGTATGGGTTGTGGAAGTTTTATGTTTTAGAATATAAAATCCTTAATAAAATAAAGAAGCAATGGTGGGTAGAGCTGTCTGGTAAGAGGTTTTAGGTTTAGAGAGGGAGTCACTTAAACTGGTGTTGACTTTTAAGCATTCCGAATTAAATAGAAAGAAAGGTTAAATCTTTTTAAGTTTTACCCACTCAGATATCATATTAAGGAAAAGTTTATAGGATCATAATATGAAGTAATGAGTACTCTCCGTCACTATTTAATTGACATGTACAATGAATAACTAAGACTCATACATTTTTTAATAAATAGTACACATGCACGTTAATTAAATCGTGACAAAACTTGCTGAGTTCCATACCTCAAGAGTCGGAGATATTTTCTCTCATATTAAACGACATTCATCTAAAAGTTTAAATTATCGAAACTGATACATATTTATTTATTTGAATAGTGTGCCAATAGCCAAGCCAATACCGTACCCATGTACCGTTTCCTTTTTAGGAAAAAATAGGATTGAGTTCCCTAAGCTTTCAATTAGTGTAGTTTTATATTCACAACCTTCAAAAGGTTTCTTGAACCCTAACCTATTTAAATACCTTCCGTCTCTCTTCATGTCTCTCTTCATATCACCCAATCTCTATAATATGCCTTTATCTGAGTAAGTATACAAATATGAAAGCAGATCCCACTATGGTAATAAAACTTGAACATGGATTTGTTTCATCGACTAGACCTTTCATGAATCTGGAACAAGGACTAGAACGAATAGAAAATGTGAACTACTTTCATTTCGGGATTTGAATTGGATCTCCACATGACAAATGCTGTCAATAGATATTTAAATCGCAAGTAAATTTCACATGACTCAAAGGCAGAGGCAAACATTGTCAATCCTCTTAACATCAAGTTTAAAGTTACGTAAAAGTCGCTTGTGATTTTAACGTTCATATTAACAAGTTATATTATGCAAGGATCAAAATTCACGAATTCAAATAGGTAAGGGGCTTAGAACCTCACCTTTTTTAAAACTAAAGGACCAAAACCGCCTAGCTGAAAGGTTGAAAAGACCGAGCCCCATTTTTCATTATTTTTATGATTTATTGTCCATATAATTTTGGCTCCTAAACAGTAGAGCGGTTGACTCTTATGTCACAAGTCCATATAGTTTGTCGTTTCTGAGCTAAACTGGTAACTGTGAGTAACATTGAACGACAATGCAACTGCACTTCATGTGCACCAACTAACCATTACCAGATTTGTCATTCACCATGCTCGCTGCCATCATAATCTGTTCTAACTTCAAATAAGGTTAGATTTCACACTTCAGTACTAGTACCAGATTCAGTTGCAAAATATGTCTAACCCACAGCCTCCTCATCTACTTCTCAAACTATTAGTGGATGTCTATAATTCTTGCAAAAAATAAAAATAAAAATAAAAATTCTTGATTGTATCTTCTCCATCTGCTTGAAGATAAAATGAGAATGTTTAGCAGTCAAATTTACTTTTTAAGTTGCTTATTTTGTCAATCATGGTTTTTAAAGGATGAACATAAAAGCAACTCAAATGTGTTTTTTAGGCAGCATCAGATGCTTTCTAAAGAAACCACTTTTAAGGTGCTTAAGAACATCCAAACATGTTCTAAGTCAGCTAGTTGAATAACTTCATGCCAATAAACAAATTAGATATAAACATCCAGTTCCAGTGTTTATAGAAAAATAGCTACTCAAGTTTCTGAATATTGTATACAATAGGAAGCAAGAAAGTTTTTGTAGCTTATGCATATTTATCAAATTTGACTTGTACGGGTTCATACAAAATCTATTCAGCATACCATAAAGATCTAAATATTGTAGATGAGGCTAAAACTGCACTGGAATATCTTAATGGATCTCAGATCATTGATCGGCATTGATTCCAAAAATACGAACTTTATGCATATGTGGGAACTTGGCAACAACCAGAATGAAAACTGCTAACGTGTTGAAGAAGAGCATGGGGTGTTGATAGTCTGTTGTATGTGAGGCTATCAAATACCTGCCAAAAGAAACCAAGATGAGCAAGAAATAAGATTATTGTCTTAGAAAATATTCTTTGACACGATTAGTCAAGCCTTCAGAAGCAAAGTAAACAAAGGAATTTCCTCTTCATTTAGTTGGAAAAGTGAAACTTCCAACTTGAGAAGTCAAAACACTCCTATTAAAAATGATGTTTCTTTGAATAAAGCTGGTCCCCAAAGGGCTGTCCACCACCCAAAAAATGGAAAAACGAATGAAGTATCTAGGTAGGTGTACAAGTAAAAAGCAAATATATAGTAAAGCCCTCGAGAAAATACTCCAGACCAACATCAAAATAAAATGCCTTAAAGCAAAATGGCAATGCAACACACAAGAATTTTAATCAGTGAGCAGAAGTGGAGGCATTATACAGAGTAAAATAAATTCAACAAGGAATTGGACAGTCACTACCTCAATCCCAAAACAAACTGTCATAAAAATGTATTTCATTTCAGTGTTTAACTCCCCTGAAATAGTTTCTTAAAGGGTAACAAAAGAGAACGTTAGGCAAGGCCTAGAGGTGCATATGAGCCAAACAGTTGGCTGTTTATACTCTGATACGTCATACGAGCTTTGAAATTGAGCTCAAAGTCATGAGCTCCGTGAACTCCCCTACCCATGTGCCACAACAAGATTGCTTAATGCGGGTTTAAAGTCAAATTACCGGAAAGTGCACTAACGGTGTCCCCATATGCAGATATGGTTGCAAGCTTCATTTTCAAAATATATTGAGCTTATATTATATACTTGGCTTGCCAGCCCGTGTGTGGGAGGCTTCCCCGGGGACTGTCGAGAACCTGAGGGACAGACGAACGGTCCGCCATACATGGTATACCTCTTTCGTGATCGGGTCTTTCCTTGTTCTTCCATTCCCTCCACGAGAAAGACACAAAAGAGGCATACCACGTATGACAGACTATCCGTCCGACCCCCAGGTTCCCAACAGTTTCCAGGACAGCCTCCCACACATATAAGCCGACAAGCCATGACATATAATATAAGCACAATATACTTTGAGAAGGAAGCTTACAATCATACCTGCATGCATATGGGACACGTTAGTAAACTTTCGAGTAATTTAACTTTGAACCTGCATTATGCAATCTTGCCACGCCACATGAGTAGGGCAGTTCACGGAGCTCGTGACTCGATGTACAATAGACCACTTGTCTAGCCCCCAAGTTCTCAGCAGTCCTCGGGACAGCCTCTCACACACACGGGCCGACAAGTCAAGATATATAATATAAGTACAATATACTTTGGGAAGGAAGCTTGCAATCATATTTGCATATGGGGACACCATTAGTGTACTTTCTAGTAATTTGACTTTAAAATGTCATCATTGCATTCTACTCCACGTCAATGGGTACGAGAATTCTCCACAATTGCGGCACCATCCCCTTGATGGACAGGCGTTTATAGTACCCCCTGCACCTCTCCCCGTAATAACTTGTCCATGTCGCCTTTGACACCAACTTTTACCTTTTACCCCTGCATTGATTCCTCGACTAGACGACTTCTCTGTCTGTAGCGCATGTTGAAGCATTCAACATAATTGCCTCTACTTTTGATTTGTTTTGCATTGCTTTATCACGCTCTAGAAACAACATTTGTGTAGTAGGCAAAACTGCTTAACACATGCCCCTATTCCATCATCCCTAAAGCTTTCCACCATCAATTCCATTTGCTTGCCACCCGCTTTAACACACATCTCGTGGCTTCGTCCAATCTTTGACAATCCCAAATTTTTTTCCACAGAAACATGCGCTATTAGTCTCCCGCAACCAACGCAACATTCGGAGCAGACCCGCTCTGATATCCCATGTCACGAACTTAGTTTTGTTACAACTAATAAACTAAAATCATACAACCTTAACGTTTCACAATTTATGACCCCACGAGAAAACGTTAGTCAGCCGTTGACTTCCCTCGAAAATTTAACCTTTAGGGTTAAATTATGGCAACTTGGAGTAGAGGATATAAAGTAGGAAATTATATTGAAAGGAACAATCACATAAGTTTGGAAGAATCTCCTTGTATTAATGAAAGGAAATTTTTGTTTACAATCTCTCAAAATTTACCTCACTTTACTCATTGACATTTACAAATGAGCTAATACATATATTTATAGACAGTCTTGGAAGACTGTTGAAATCAAGGGCCTAGATTTAATGGATCCAATGACTATAACTGTTTCCAAGTTTCAAGTCACTTTTATACAAGTGATAAGTGTTTTACAACTTTATGGCATCCATTATGGAAGTAGTATTCAAGTTGAACTTTGCTTCTTCCTTTAAGCAAGTTGTTGTTAAGTTGAACTTTATTTCTTCTTTTAAGCAAAGTTGCACAAGTTGATGCCAACTTGTGTCCCAAACCAACGACTGTAGTCCACGGTATTTAATCTCCTTAAGAAAAATTTGGATTCCATGTCTGCACAGCTTGTTCACGTTTTCCTTGCCCCCTGTCGCAAGTAGTTTTGTCCTGTTGAAGTACTATGTCTGCGCTAATTTCCTAGCCGTTGCCTGGACGAATCGGCCGCAACCTAGGAGAACGTAAGTTACTACTCCACCGAATCAGGCTCATCACCATGTAATGCCGAAGCTTGGACTTAAATTGCTATAAGTCTACTTCATTCTTCCACTTTGTAGTGTGGCATTCCCGAATCACGCCACGCCTCAAATTATACCACTTGGGCACAAATACCCGCTGCTTAGTGGTATACAGCAACCTATTTTCAATCCAAAATCGCTTAGTCTTGACCTCTGGGCAGCCTGAATCAAATTTCTTGCCATCGGGGTCATGTTCCATCCCTTGTTTAATCGACTCCAGCAAAGTACCCATACCCGTTGCGTGACTAATTGCTGCCAATTTCACCTTCTGGCTAAGTGCGTCTGCCACCACTTTAGCTTTTTCGAATTTATATTCAAACAAAATCAAATTTCGCCAAAAAGAGCTGCCATCGAGCTTGTTGCAAAATTATCCGTTTTAATAACAAACCAGGAAACCAAAAATTAATAACACTATTCCCGTAGGCAATGCACAATGGCTGTCATTTCTTTCTCTAGCAGCGTGTATCTTCGCTCGGTATCATTCAACTTCCGACTCTCAAAGGCAATAGGGTGGCCTTCTTGCATAAGCACAACCCCAATGGCGAAGTCCGAAGCATCCGTCTATACTTCGAGATTTTGCTCAAAACTTTTGCTAAAATTTGGCAACGTCAACACTAGTTCCACTGTAACCCCCAACCTTCAAATCATCAAAGGCTCTTTGACACTTCACCGGCCAATTTAAGTCTAAACTTTAGCATTACACGACGACGAGGGTGTCGCTTGATTTAGTGGGGCAATGACTTACGCGGTTACGCCCCCTGGTCGCGGTCGATCCGTCTAGGCAGCGACCGAAAAAATTAGCGTAGATAGGGCGCTTCAAAAGGATGGAACTGCCCGCGACAAGGGACACATGCAATAAAAATACAGGCAGGTTGTGCAGGCAGGGAAACCAAATTTTTCTAAGTCAAAAACCACTATTTTGAAGTATTAAATACTGTAGACTGCAACTGTTGATTTTAGATGCAAGTACACGCCAACTTATGCACTTGCATGAAGATAAGAAGCAAAATACAACTTCACTACAACTTACTTAAAGAAAAAAAGCAAAGTTCAACTTGAATACTACTTCCATAAAGGGACATGCCAACTTTTATAGAGTTGTAAAGTGACTTACAACTTGCAAAAAAGGCAAAAATCAATTTAGCTACCACTTGTATGAATGTAAAATGCAACTTGCAAACAATTATGGCAATTAGAACCATTTAATCTTGACCATTGATTTTAACTTGTCGTGCAAGACTTCGTCTATAAATAAATGTGTTAACTCATTTGTAAATGCCAATGAGTGGAGTGAGGTAAATTTTGAGAGATTGTAAAGTGTTCCCTTTCATTAATACGAGGAGATTCTCCCAAACTTAATTTGTTTTCAATATAATTTCCTACTTTATATCATCTGCTTAAAGTTGCCATAATTTAACTAGAAATGTTAATTTTTTGTGGGAAGTCAAATGCTTACTTAACGTTTTCTTGTCGGGACGAGAATTGTGAAACGTTAAGGACGCATAGTTCTAGTTTGTCGTTTGAAACAAAACTAAGTCCATG
>CAIGRB010152626.1:0-19548 GCA_903798255.1 Fraxinus quadrangulata | reverse complement strand
TTATTTTTTTTTTGTTTTTTTTTTTTTTTTTTTTTTTTTTTTTTTTTGAGCACAAGTGATTAATATGCCTGAAAATTAAACAACATAAATATATAGCCGTACATATACAGTAAGGAATTGTCTGTTCCTAACTTTTTATTTAAATCTTAAGTGTTGTCAGTATCCATATTTTGCCTTCAAAGATCAATTTTTGAATTAGTTAGCAATCTGCTTTTGATAGAGAACATTTTCACTTCACTTATATGGCTTTGTTTCACCATATTGTCCATTATAAATATAAAGCTTGTTATTTGACGAGTTTCAGTGTTTTGTGCACTCATTGATCACAAATTTCTGTTTTCTACTGAACTTTGTTGCATAATTATTATCTACGTTCACAATGTGCCATGTACATTGTACCACTACCCTGCCACATGTTGATGCTGTTACCAATATGTTAGTTGCCTTCATGATTATCAGTTTATAATTTTTTATACTGTGAGCTGTATATGTTTTCCCTTGTTTGATCCTATTACATACGTTTTACACCGTGGAATTGTTACCGTTAAGTGTTACATTGTATATGTCATGCCAGTGTGTGCTTAAGAATGCATGGAGATATTCAGCGATAGGAAGAACAGTTTGTTTCTACTATTTATAAATTACGACTTATCATCATCTCTAATATTACTAGTGATGGATATGTTTGCAATTGAAGGAAATGGAATTGCTGAAAGGTGTGAGTTTCAAGAACAAAAAAATTGGGAACAATTGAAGTCACCAGGTCTCCGCCCGGCTATGTCAATGAATGATCTTGTGAACCACATTGGACATTGTATTTCAGAACAGTTGACTTCTGGAAGTTTACCTTCAGACAAGGCATCAGAATGCCAGGACATGCTGGAAAACATAGCAAAGGTTTTGCTAAGCGACACTCAATCTACAGCAGGTTTGGACGAGAAATCGCTCATGAAAAAGGTCGATTCTCTCTGCTGCCTCCTGCAGGATCCTGCTACAGCTTCCAGTGCAAAAATTGATGGAGAAAGTCGATATGAAGGCACTGATTGTGGAAAGAATTTCAAGTCTCCACACAAGAGGGCCCATAATGGTATTCTGGCCTTTGAGGAGGATTTCGAGGATGGTTCTGGTTGTAAGCAGGTACTTCCCATGCCAAGAAGAGACTCATTTGGAGATTTTCTGATTAATCTTCCACGAATTGCTTCTCTTCCAAAGTTATTGTTTAATATTGCAGAAGATGATGAATATCAAGCTAGCTAGTGTTTCCTTTTGCTTTATGCGATATATATCGGTTAGACAATAGGTGGTGTTTGGTATCGGATGGAACCCTTGGCTGGTATTTTGAATTGATAATCGCAATTTGGGTATTATATTTATAGGTCAGCTAGAAATGATTCTATAGCCTCATCCATGGTGTTGGATACCGAAATATTATAATGAACAAATTCTAGTTTTTAGGCTTTTTTTTTCCAGTGGTATTCTATCATCTTTACGAAGTGCGTTTTGATCGGTCGATATTGTCAACAAACAGCTGGATTTTGACTTTCTTAATTCTATGCAACATCTTTCAATGTATTGGTAACCTACGACTAATCTATGACTACTGCACTACATCTGGATCTAGCGAAATGATATGGTAAGTTGAGCCCCTTCGAGTGGAAACCCAGGACTCACAAGAGTCGAACAACTTGCTAATGTTGCAGATTAGAGTACATTGTGTAGGCTATGATCCACAGGTTTGGCAATCAACTTCTATCTTGATTGCCCATACACACAAAAGTTGAAGAAATGCATTGAGTTCAAAATATTCACAAGTACTACACGTTTAGGAAAGAAACATAGCAAAGGGGAGATTGGATCGAGTAAAATCCTAAATATACAAGATGAAATCGAGTCAAAGTCCCACTAATGAGCATTTATTTGTATTAGCACTGCGTACCTTTCATTTCCTCCATCGGTTCTATATCTGCTATCTGCAACAAAATCAGGAAGGAGGTGGCGTATGAGCAGTGGTATCAGGGAACAATGGCTACTGTTATGACAAAGTATTCACACCCAACCGGGAGTCCATAAGGGTTGGAAGTTGACTCTGAATTCAGAATCAAATGGCTGGTTTCTATGTCCGAGGTCTGGGGATCTCTGTTGAATGTTGGCTAAGGTGACTTCATTGTCTGTCCTTCAATATGCACATCTGCCCAACAATGTAGCTTGGACGAGTCGAGAAATGCCCTTGTAATGCCAGCAGAGTTGAGGACAAATGCAACAATCTCTTGGACTTCTAACCTACCAAAATATATTTTCTCATTGTTTGCCTGTAACAAAACCGTTCAACTCTCTCTCAAGCTTTGAAACCTCCTCTACCAAAGTTTGATACTTAAGCTCCACATTTTTTAATTGATTCGGTTTTCTGCAAATGCACTGTTTCACAGAATTCTCTTATTACAATCCTTTTTCCGACAACCAAAATGCACCGATGCAAGTTTTAGAATTTAATTATGTTTGGATCATCAAAAATGGCAAATGCAACGTTATGCTATTTGATACATTCCAACGGACAAAGAATTGTTTACTGTACATCATAAATTTATACTCTTCAAATTTGTTATACAGGAATATGTACATCGTATCTTATACTTGGCACCATGAAGAAAAGTCTCTAGTACCGCAAAATCAATGTGATTATTCACCCTTTCCAGAAATATGGAACAGTGTAGGCATGACGTTCAAGAATGAGCAAGAAGGATCGTGCATCCATGCAACCAGACCCAATATTACAATGCATTACATGCATCCATGTCGATCGGCCCCAAGAACTAGGCTTCTCCTATTACTCTCATCACTTGAAGACCAGCATATTAGAAAAATCGGGATCTTTTATAGAACAGTTTCCTATCAAGAGAGTGCATAACCACAGATCACCAAGGACACCAGAAACTAGGAACTTCGAACATCTTGAAATTCCAATATGCAGGTGCAAAGTTAAGACGTTGTGCGTGGCTATATAAGCGAGCAGCAGGGACTTGAAAATCTGCCCTCTCGACTCTATGCCTGGCAAAACTTCTAAGTTTCAGGATAGTGGCATCGTGCAAAGAAAACCACTTCTTCAGAGGCAAAATCATTGCCAGCTCAAAATATCAACTGGTTACTGCTAGATCACCAGTGCAATCAAGACAATATCATCTAATTAAGAGCATCAGTGGTGGCCGCACGGAGGATCAGTTGAAGAAGTATGGAGATTCGAGTACTTTTTCCAGGTTGAAGTCTCCTCTTTTCGGTAGAGGGGGAAAGGACAATGACGGATATGATGTCTCAAAGCTTTCCAGCAACTGTTAATGAATCAAAGTTAAAGGTCGAAGTAAATCATCTAGATACTCTAGGTGGCTATTTCCATATTCACGGGAAAATGAAGGACTGACACATCTAGAAATCAGTAAAAATATCTTGCGCTAATGAAAGGAGCTAGAGGATATGCTATGACGCTTACATTTTCGAGTATCGGAATATTGTAAAGATCGACGAACTTTTGTCTTAGTATTTGATTCATCCTGTCAACATCACACGCATGTGTCCAGAAGGAATCGTGCACACCTACAATACATCAGCTACTCAGAAAAGCGTTCTCATAAAAGTCCTATCTTACAAAACCTTAAATTGCAAGAAAATGTACAGCAGTTTATCGCTAGTTCAACTCTGATTGTTATGAAAATTTGAATAATTTCCTATCACAGGAACTTATAAATATTTCAAAATGTCAAACCAGACAAATGCTCTCAAGCCAGTCAAATTGCAATAATTAGAGGTTAGGCAAGGAACCACAGTTCTCTCCCAGAGGAGTCTTAAGAAGACTGATGGGTATATAGGGATGCCACAAGTCGGTGCAGTATAATACAATCAGTGTCTCCAGTGAATGCTAAATAGAATTTCTTTGAAAAATATATTTTAAGGCATGAGTAACTTAGACATCAAAAAAAAGGTTTGAAGTTTAGCAGGAGGAAAGAAAAACCTGCAAAATGCAATCCTTCATCACGACAAGCAATGGCAGTCATCATCATGTGTGAACCATCGAGCGAGTGCACAAAATTCGGAGGGAATGCTGTTCTCTGTTTTCTGACCTCAACCTGGGGTCATATGTTATAATAGCACAATTAGTACTTGGAATGCCAAATGCAGTTGCACAAAAGGAGAGATTCAGTTTAAGAAATATACAACTTACTGAATCACCCTCACGCTGCAAAGCCAACACCTGAAGAGACGTTCTTATCTACATCGCATAAAGTAAATCAGAATCAGAAGATATAAAGTTTCAATAGTTCAGATTCGCATCTGCAAGGAAAGAATTGGTTTAATTTTATCCACTTCAAAATGTTTAATGAACAAAGGAGGTATCTTTGCAACTCTAATTATATTTGCATCGTGCAAATGACATGATACCTACTGTTAACATGCTATTATCCCTTTCACATTATACTACTAGCAACGCCACTCCTATAATGAAGGGACGATGACTCCCCACTTTTGAGTGTTAAACTGTAGGACTTTCTAACAATAATTGTGGGCGGAATTGAACGCTTTAAACACTGCTTAAAATCGGCACCTACACTCTTGACAATAAATCATTAGCTTTATCATCTTCTTGTTTATTTCATTTAATGTTACAAAAAACATTTAATGCTGACCGGCAATATTCAAGTATTCAATCAATGATATTAGCACCAAGATAATTTTTGAAGTATAAATTTTACAAAAGATGCAGATTCAATTCGAATGTAAAACACTTACAACATGCCGTTGAGTTTTAAAGTAAGGTTGCACAACAGGAAGGCCCAGTGGAGTTTTCCAACTCACCGGTTGATTTTCTGAAGCAATAATCTGCAAATGCATTATCCATCAATCAAGGTTTGTGAAATTTATTGACTATACAAAAATGTCAACCCAATTTTAACAGACCTTAGCACAGTCACCAAGCCAACCCATTATAGCCCGTGCTGCTTGGAATAGCTCTCCAAGAGCGGCCAATGTCACCTGTGAAAAAATTTCCAGGTAATATTCTTAAAATATCACATTTCACTTCTAGAAATAGTAGTAGCCACTAGATTGTCAATGCACAGTTCGTCAGGTTTTAGTATGGTTTCCTGAATCATTATCAATGAGTCAATATGATTAAGCCCCTGTTTGGTCCGAATTAGAATTCGATTTTAATTCAAGTCAAAGTCAAACAATCAATATTAACCCCATTTTTTATGGATCCCACAACTTTTCAACCACACATCTCAAAAACTTCTATCACAATTTACTAAAAATCGAATTTTAATCTCCACTAAACACCCTCTAAGTATAATAAAAGTGCACACATGAGCAATTGTGCATATGAAATGACGTTCATAACTCAAAAGAAAAAGACCATAATGAAAGGTTGATGAAGCCTGTCCAAAAAAAAAAAATTCTTTTCTCATGAAGGGCCAATTTTTCTGCTTGGAAACATCTCCAATATTTACAGAGGTATAAATTTGAAAATTATGATGCTAAAAATCCAACCTTTTCAACTCTTCACTTCATAATCAATCCAAATCAAATAATACCTCGTTCTGAAAGAGTAATACAAATGTAGGTACATAAATTAAATTACAAAAATATATTTCAATTAATAAAGACAATTTCTTTAAGATAGGGGACTAAAGCCCCGTAATCAAGGTGTGTAGAAGTACTATCTGCAGACAAGACTTTCCAAAAAATCCATTTATGATTCTCTACATGACTTTATGTATTGAAGACTCCAGAGTACCAAAAGGTTGGGTGAAACTTAGAGCATGTTTCAGAGTGCTTATAAGTTGGGGGGTCCTATGAAATGTGTAAATAAAAAGAGGTAGTAAATTGTGGATTCTACAAAATGTGTGGATAAAAAGTATGTTTGATCAGCTTAAACTAAAATTTAAGCTTTGCCAAATATGCACTTACTTTTGCAGCATAACAAGCTGCACTAAAGAGTAGCCTGTCATCAGTGATAAGACCCTTCTCCTCCAATCTTCTTTTGATCTGCTCACGTGCCCCAACATAAGTAACACCATAAACTGAAGTCATTACCGTTTGTTTCACGAGTTTCCTGTCCACCTGAAAGTTTTCAAAACATCATATTCTCAAATTGCACAAGTTACATACAAAAGGTCCGAATTCTCAGTTACCATGAACCAATTACTATCAAAAATAAAAATAAATAGAAAGTTTCACAAACGCAAGAAATGTTAAAAATTTGAAACTAACAAGAAAAAAAATACAAAAGCTATAATACAAAAACTAACCTGACCAAGCAAGACTTTGGCTAGCAAAGCATTTGGATGAGTTGCAGGATCCTTACTGCTGTCTTTTTTCATGATATCATGAACCCTGACAACCAAAATCTAATTTTTGAAAAAAAAGAAATACGCCAAGAGGTAAAGGAAGAGAGCAAGAATGCATCAATTACCATGATTACATAAACATTCATGTAAGCACAGAAAAAGAAAGAATCAAAACATCGAGATAGAAAACTATCTAATTTCTCTTTTACAAGATTATCTGAAGTTAATTGGAAGCATAGGTAGAAGAAATTGTCATTGGTTCCACTCTCAACCTAAGCCCTTTCTCTTAGTTTTTATGAAGTCATTGGCATCTCGTGCAATCACCAACATAGGAGCATTGTCAAATGCCGAATAACAAACCTTGGTTCTATTTTTGCTTTTCTTGAGGTTCAGAAAGCATGTATATTGAAATATAATCATGATTCCGTTGGGAAAATCTAGATTTGAAATAATGGAATTCAATTTTCTGATTTTCTAATTACAGCTTCATCAAAATTTCAAGCCAAAGAATTGGTGATGCTAGTTGAATGCATAGTCCAATACGTTCTGAAAAAATCAGCATATCAGCTATAATTACAAGAGCTGTCAGAAAAGTTATAGTTCACAGGACAAGGCTCAATTTGTTGTTGTTTTGAGAGAAGTATAGTAATAGGAAAGTCTGCATAATTATAAATTTCATACTTTGCTTCAACAACTTTCCTAACCACTTTCTTATATATACAACGGAGGAAAATATAGAAATCATAAGACCACAAATCTATTACATTCTCAACTTTTGACTGCTTTATTAGTGCTGTATTTTTTAAAATATTTAATTCGTGTTCCATCCGAGAGCACCATCACGGAGGAAGCATTGATCAGAACATTTATGATACCTAATTTTTACTCCAGGTTATTGATACGCTCATAGGATAAATTTCATGTATATTAAGAATGGAAAAATATGGGTGCGGCCAATGTACAACAGCCAAAATTTTGAAGGTGGCACGAATTGGCTTCTTTTTTTCCAAATTCAATTTTTTTCCTCAAACAAGAAAGTAAGGGCTGTTCTCTTTGCCGTTTTCAAATCGTTTTCTGTTTTCGATTTTTCAAAACAGTGAAAACGCGCTCTTTCCTATTTTCAAAAATGCGTTTTCGAAAACAAGCTTAAAATTTACAAAGAAAACTCAAAACGACAAATTTGTCGTTTTGGGTGTTTTCAAACCAAAATTCTCAAAACACGAAAACGAATTGAAAACATAGGGAACACTCCAAATAAAAAAAAAATAAAAAAAAACTTCTCTGGGTTCGCTCATTCCTTTGTCTCTCACAATTCTTCCGATTTTTTAGACACAAAACTGAAATACTCCTATGAGATAAGAGTTTCGATGACATGGGTTAGCGTTAAAATTGGTTTTCTGAAATAGGAATTTGAAAAGTTTTGATCTTGCTTGAATTTTTGAACTCTGAGGTTCGCTTGGTGTCAATACCAGAAGGATTGGGACTGGGCACATCTATAATTTCTGGGATGGTGGAGGAAGATGATATACAATTGTGAGGAATGAGATAAAAAAGAATTCGAAGAGAGAATGATGAAGAAGAAAGAGAAGAAAGGAGCCAAGATTTCATTTTGCCTCAGTATTTTCTACATAAAGAACACAAAATGAAAAGCTATAAACTCCACTACCACCACCGCCGCGACCCAACCACCGCACAGGAGTTGGTGTTTTGGGGAGCGGTGGGGACAGATTGTCCCAGGAGTTGGTGTTGAGGGAGCGAGGGGATGAATCCACGGAGTCTGGGCAGTTGATTTGGGGTGGTTGTGGAGGTGGTGTTGTCGCCGTCGTGGTGGTGGTGGTGGGTGGAGCGGCGGAGAGCGATGGCAGCAAGGGATCCATAGAATGGAAGGAACTTGGAAGAAGGCACGAGAACAGTACAGAAGAACACGTTTTCTATTTTTGAAAACAATTTTTCAAAATGACAAAAAGAACACATTTTCAACAATCTCAAAATGGACGAAGAGAACAGCCCCTAATTGTTTTCAGAATAAGAAGGGAATTGCTTTCTTATCAATTGTATGATTTTGGATGAGACTCGAGAATGTAACAGATCAACAAAAAATGATGTGGTGGTCGTTTCACAATAAAGAGTAGTATTAGTCATTTTGGCAAAGGAGGTGGTGAATGGGGCATGTAATTTTTTTATATCGGCGAGGATGGTTATCAAGTCCATTAGCTTTTGGTCATCACGCAGTGATCCATTTTCTTCTATCTTCCTTGTATTCCAATGGTGAAATCTGGGCTAGTACAACTATGATACAGTTAGTGACAATAAATATGTTCCATCAGACGGTCTAGGCAAAATGTTGTTCCTGAAGTTAGGAAAGGAATCAAAGTCTAGGAGTAACATTTCACTACGTAAATGTGGAAAAAAAAAATAAGTCTTCCATCAGTTCATGATAGAAAAATCCGACTTCAGAGTTACAGAAACTTAGACGGTCATTAACATACCTCTCTGCAATTTCCGAGTAAACATCAGCAGGTTTTTCTCCAGCAACTAAGTTGACAGCAGCAGCTTCGAACTGAAAAGACATCAGAACCCAGTGAAGGGTTTATGAAGTGTATAAAGCAATCTAACTAGAAAAGGAGAAATGTTGCACTGTCAACAGTACAACAGATCAAAAAAGGAGCAGGGAGAGACAAAATCAACTCATCAAGCATCATTTTAGAAAAATAAAATTCTATAAAAGCCTTTTCCCAACTTTACCCGAATCAAAGCCATGTACTAGTGCAAAGAAAATATATTTAGTTGCCATTGAACCCACACTTGCTGTAGTAAATATTAATTTCTTGTATACCAGAACATTCGAGAAAAAGTGCTACTAACTCAAAAAATATTTCTAGTGCATCAACCAGTTCAAACAGCAATTTCAATGGTATCAGAAAAGTGAATTTTCGAAGTGTAATCCCCAATCATATATGAAAGATGAAACCCAGCATTTTGATGCATGATCATCAGGACAAGATAAAGCAATTGTCAACGAACACAACATACACTGTCTCTCCCAAGAGCTGCATAGTGCTGTAAGCCATTGCATGAGCCATCCTAAGATTAAGATCAGAATAATAATCAAATCAATCAAAAACAAATAAAGAGAGTATACTTCATGAAACCTTAACACTGTCACTCCAAACACAGTTCAACTTCTTTTCAATATCAGGGAAAATTTCAAAAGAAAGGAGGGAAACGGGATATGGGGTACATACCTGGTGAATTGGAAGGTGGGAGACAACAGTGTGTGGTGATGAGCTTTTTAAGGCTTCTGACAGATTAATACAAGCAGCTAAGCATTGAAAAGGATCCTCAGCATTTAACCACCACTGATTTCCATTGAGAGGTATATCTGCTGAGTCAAATATATCCCCTAAATGGTTTTCCACAAACGAGAGACGCCCATCATATGAAAGCTTTTCAATGCCCCCTCCATAAAGATTTGCTAAATGTATTTTCAACCAATGTAACCCAGACTTTCCTAGTGGTCTTCCTTCAGCAAATTCAAGAATTCCTCTACACAGATCAGAACTTAGATGATTCAAATGCGGATGCATAGGATAGGCGCGGCCTCGAAAATCAAGATTGTGGGGATAGTAAAAACCTTCTTCATCTTTCATCTTCCTAGCAACCTGATTTAAAAATACTGATTAGAGTTCATAAGGTCACCTTTTGTTGAACTAGAAACTTCAATTACTAATCATCTAGGTTTAAGCATAACAACTTAAGGCTAGAGCCCCTTCTAGTATGACCAGACATTCCCTTGATTAACTGAGCATAAAACCTTGAGTATTTATTCACGGGAGAATTCTTTATCGTGCTCGATGCATCAAATAATAGAGGTAGCATCCCTTGCATGGAGCCAAAAAAGGAGAGCATTATATGGATTTTGTGATCGAAAGTGAGATTACAAAACCAATCCAGCATAAATAAAGAGGAATTATTCAGTTAGTGAATTCGGTTTCTTTAGAAGTTCAACTTGATTTAAGTTAAAGAAAATTACAGACTAGAAATTGCGGGACCAAGCTGACTAACTAGTTGATTGCAACCTCAGAAAACTTATAACTTTAAATTGCTGCTTAGTTGAGCAGGTATCATAACTTGATGCCAATTTCCTTTTGCAGAGCAAAATAGTGATCACATAATCAGAAATTGAATAAATCTTACGGAAAGCTTGAGCTCCGTGTCACATCTTTGAGAATGCCTCTCTCGATTAATTTTCTTTGCCTTTCTCAAACTCCATTTCCATGCTTTTACTTCTTTCAAATCATCCGAGAGCAGCTCAGGTATTGGAACCTGCAAAATGAAATGATTTCCATCAAGACAAAGCATATAACCTATAAGTATTTCAAGAAAATAGCATGAGTAGAATCAATATTTGGTGAGCAATAAAAACGAAACAACAAAAAATTTAGTATGCACTCACATCTTCACGATTTACCAGGCCAGCAATGTTTCCACCCCCAGCCCAAATGCTCTCCACCACACCCAGTATACGTTCATTCACTCTCCATTTAGTGTTACCTAAAGTATCCAGAGCCTGCATATACAATTAATACTGAATATGTTACTTGCATCACACATATCTCATTAAAGAAACTATGGGAGCAATCAAGCAATAAGTATCCAGTGATACAAGAAGGGTGTATCAGGTACCTCCTAGAATCAAATGTTAGAAAAAAGTAAAGTACCTCTAGTTTCATTTAAGTGACAGATATGATAACTATTAATTTTGATGAAAGGAAACATATATACACTTCAAATTAATCAAGAAGCTAACATATTTAACCTTCATTAAGACAGTAAGCATAACAAATATGCAACTGAACACACAACTCTACCACCTAATTTGGCATTTTGAGCATGCTTAAACCGAAACATAAAAATCATTCCAGCTCTAACCTCATACACTTTTTGCATTTGTTTCCCAGGAACAGTTCTAACAGCATCTTGTTGCTGCCGTGATCCATGTGTACGCATCAGATACGAGGGTAAGAAAAAGTAGCCACCTTTGTCATACCTGAAAGGATGAGTAAATAATAGAAACATAAGACAAACTTAACTGGGAGTGGCCTTCATAATCCTCTGTTGGTTCAATCTTAAATTATTGTGAATAAGAGTCAACATCATACCCTCTCCATTTTTTTGGTGGCACCAACATCGGCACATAAGGAATAATCATATGCTTAACCTGCATAGAGGATAAGATTATAAATTTTTAGGCAAAAGTGGAAAACTGATAGCTGAAAATTTACATAGCTTAGATGGTATAAAACTCAAACAAATTTAAAATGAAAAAAGGATAGAGTATTCTTTACTTGAAAAAAAAAAGGGAATTACTTTGAGAAGCCAGTCATAAATAAACAACCAAGAATAGAATCGTGAATTTGTACCAGAACTACTGTACAATATTATATGACAGAATAATTTACACAGTTCAATTATCAAGATCATCTCCCAAAATAGCTATTCAGAATAATATTCCCCCAAAATAAATTTAAAAAATATAAAATAAAATTAACCTCATGTAGTAATGTTTGTCAGCCAGGTAGAAGAATACATCTATTATAGCCTACTGAAAATATACAGTTTGCACACTGAACAGAACAAACATGAAACAACTAAAAGTTGAATTGACTCACAGTTCTATCAAGCCCGTCAAGGACCAAAGGATCACATTCTATGACCCCATACCTCTTCACGAGGTTCTGCCTGAAAGAGATGGAATAATTATTGTTTTACAGTTAAACATTAGAAACATAAACTGCAGAAAAATGCGTCATGGCCATTCTCAACCAATCCACCTTAATGTGTTGTGTCACTGCATGAACCATAACATTTTTCAATAGAACTTTGAACTTGCTGGCCATTTTCTGAACACCACATTGGCAATATATATGAATATGTAACTAGATTTCAAGAGTAGGGTTGGATTATTTTGTATGGAAGCATGATAGACCATGATTCTATTGAAAAAATCCCTAGAGTAGCAAAATTCTCACCCTGGTTCTCTGGTTGCAATTTTGAAGAGGTGCCTAAAAGCTGGGCGAACATCAGGGGGGCTATCGGCAGACTGATTAACTGGAGGTTGCACATAAGCAGTATGTGTTAATAGCTCTATCAGACAACATCCCAACTGCATGACATAAGGTGAGCAAAATGAATTACCATTGTAACAAAGGTACATGTATATTGGGTGACAACTTAGTGACTGTTTGGTTCAATTCTGATTTTTGGTTTTGGATTTATATAAGAAGTAGACAGTATTAATGAATAAGCAATAAATACATCTATTTATGCTCGTAGCTTCTAAAAATAGTTTTCCAAATTTTAATAAGCCCTTGTTTGATCCTCATTATTTTCAAAATACATTTTTCACTCTCTTCTTTTCAACTACACATTTTTCAATAAAATAATATTACACGTAAACCTAAAATTTTTCCTTATTTTTTAACCACACATTCTCCATCAATCTACTATTCCAAAATGTATTCTTAGAATAAAAATGGGGCTCAAACATGCACAAAATTTCATTATAGCTTAGTATACTGAGATGTGTGATTTGACCAAGATTCTAATTTTACAAATCCAGAATGAGAAATTGGTATCCAAGTCAATTCTATTGTTTCTAAAAATCGGTGCCTACAAGTAACAAGAACTCTTGAGTAATCTTCTTATAGGCAAGTTTCTCATTCAAGAAAGACTCCCACCAGATTCTATTTTAACAAACAGCAAAGAACTTATCTTGCCTCTGCTATCTATTTTTATACACGATAGACCAATTTCTTTTTACATCATTATTGTATTACTAATTCTTTCGAAAATCTTTCTGATAATTCTTCAAGTAATTATTGGGTAATGGGGTATGCTAAGTAAAATTTGTTTAGGGAGACCGCAGATTATTTTATATTACGCTTCGCAATTGAGTTAAATGCAGTTGATTCTTTATGTTTTTCTGTTTCTTTTTTCCTTCACTACCGTGGGTACCATACACTTCTCCTAGAGCATGCTCTACAATCATTCATAAAAGAACTGCATCTTGATCCTTCTATGTGCATACAGATTTGAGTATGATTGTTATGTTGCCTCAAAACTTTAAAACTTATGAGTATCTTTGAAAAAAGGTGGGGAACAAAAGACGATTTTAGTTTTTCTTAAAACCAAGAAATAAAAACTGAACCAAACAGCCCTCTAATTATTTGGTACTTGCGGAGAACAAATATTAAAGGCTTCAGACCTTAGCCTGTGTATCTCGACCCCATGATTTGAAATCTTCATTTCTCACCAGTTTTTGGACCTCAAGAACTCTGTTTCTTCTAATTAAACTCTTAACGCGTTTTCTTAGAAGCAGAGCTTCCTTACTTGAAATTCCTTGACTTTCATCTACAGTATCCCGCCTCTGACATTCCCTAGTTTTCTCCAAGAAGCTATGAATCCTAACCTGAAATACAAATTTCAATAACAAAGATCTCAGCATTTATTATCACATGATTGCTAGCTAAGAAAATATAGTTTGATCTGGATAACAGAAAAAGAAAGTAAGAATAGAGATAAGGTCAGGGAAGGGATGATACAGTATAGTGAGATTAATAAATTCATCAGAGTAACTGGTGAAAAAATTTCAGATAGTTGCTAAATACAAGAACAATTCGTAGGGTTATGTTAGGGACACCAATTACACTAACTAGAGTGAAATGCTGGTTAGACCACTCGATAAAATTAGCTAAGTTACAAAGTCAGCAACTTCATTGACCATTGGATGAGGATATAAGTTTAATTTGATTAAAATCATCACAACAGAACACTAAAGAGACAATGCAAAGCCTTCAGAGCTTATCTATTATTCCCACCTCATCCAAGCTCAAGAAACAAGTCCCATAAGATACTCTAATTCTATCTGAAGTGTTTCCGTCTCAGAACCATCAGAGTACCAGATTTTCTCCATCATTATCTGTTTAGTAAATTTCACCCCAAAAAAAGCCTCAAATCACATTAATGAAATTAATATTAATAGAATGGTTCTAATAAGACGAGTAAATTTTTTCAGTTAATGGCTTGAGAAATAATGAATACGATGATTATGCTGACTTCATTCATTTTTCCATACTTCAAAATAAACTGAGCTACTAACATCATCAACAGTAACGATGTGCTAACATCGTCTTAATTGCAAAGTCTTAACCCAGAAGTCAGAAGACTCAGAACCAAGCAAACAACAATTTTACTCCAAAAAGGACAGCATAGATTACAAAACACAAGTTTTTATATATTGTTAGTTTAAACAACCATAATGCCTAAAATACCATCGGAAACATTTACATTAGATACTCACTTCATGCTCAATTGCAACCCCAATTTGAATTGCAGCCTCCACAACACGCACCCACCTATCATCCTTTCCCCCCATCATCAATAGCCCCATTATCTTATGCATCACAATGACAGCCATTTTATCTGCGGGCAAAGCATCAATAAAAGGCGAAAAAGCTGTCTTATGTTTCTTTGACCTCAGGGACTTTTGTTCCTTCTCAATAGCTGCCCTCAACGGCTCAAACCACCCCAAGATCAATTTCTTGAAATAAGGCAAATTCGGCGCCAATTTTTTCTCACACATTTCCCTCTCTAATTCTTTGTACTCCTCCACCATATTCTCCCACGCCTCAGTCTCCACCTTTATCTGTCTCTTCCTTAGTAGATAATATTTGCGCCTCTCCATTTCTTGATATTCTATTTTGACCCCACTCTTATGTCTGCTTCGAATGAGCAGATTTTTCATGAAAAGCGAGGAAACCCACGGTGGGTCTTGGATGAAAACTCTTTTACTCGATTCCTTGGTCAAATTCGAGCTAATCCCATTTGGGATTAGCTGCAAATTTGATAAATTTTGGTGGGATTCCACATAGTTATCATCCGCGGAGTCAGATAAAGGGGGTAAAAGAAGAGGAGCGGCATTACGAAGGATAGGGAGTTTGAGTGTGTGAGGGAAAGAATAAGAGGAATGGTCGGGATTTTGACAGAATGCGGGAAGTTCCAAGGGTGAAATTGAAAGGAAGTTGAGATTTTTGTGGCGTTTCCATGAAGATGAAGAAGAAGAAAAAGAAGAGGGGAGCTGGAGTTGAGCTCTGGGGCTCGGAGAAAAGGGAGCTGTGGAAGCCAGGGTGATTGATGTTCTTGCGCGCGTGTGTGTGTGGAGTTGCAGATAAGAGGTTGCAGAAGAAGAAATCAAAACCTCTGCTAAGCCCTATTGGTCATTTCAAGATTTTTTTACACCTTCATTTTCTGTCAATTCTTTTGGTGGGAAATTATACTATTGGTCCCAAACTATAATTTTTATAGCAATTTGATCCCCGTCATATTCTTTTCAGAAGCATTGTCTCTAGCCTTTGAATTTTGCAGCCTTTTTACGGTTAATTAACCATTGTTTTCATTCAGTATACGTAAAACTGTAACTTTCCTATACGGATGATGGATTTCCATTTATTCGACTATTAACTTTCCTATACGGATGATGAATTAAAAATATAAAGAAAAATGAATATTTCCTATCAAATCCATGTACATTCCTTCAGGTTGAATAAGTATTCTTTTTGTTCGGTATTTTCTTTATTTTTTGTTTCTGTGCAAAAAAAAGAGTACTTTCTTATAAATTCATTTCTTATGTTGATTTCTTCTGAATTTCTCCTATACTAACACAGGTGAACAACTATTTTGGGTAAAAACGTTTAAGAAATAATAAAGAATAAATTATTCATTTTTAAACATGGTAAACCATTTTTGTTTTTTGGACACTATGTTTGTATCGGAATTGATCTCTTAAGCATCAAGTGACACGGCACACTATAATGGGTGGTGTAATCAGTTTTGTAATCAATCATTGTCTCCTACCATCTATTGTAGTGTGTCATATCATCCGAGTATTTAGTATAAACTAAGTATCAGACTATCAGTGCTTAAAAGATCGGTTCTGATGTACGTATAGTTAATTTTATATCATAAAATTTTTACTAATGATAAAATGTGCGTATTAAGAAAACTCTAGGGAAAAAGTGCGGGAATAGTGAATTTTTAGAGAATATGTGGTTAAAAAGTTGAGAAATTTTTTAAATTTACGTGTAAAATATTTTATTACGTGAATGTGTGATTGAAAATGAGTGTATAGAAAAATATTTTGAAAGAATGAGAGAAACGTCGACTAAATACTATAGAGGACGAGACGTATGTCAAAATCCAACTCATTTTTTTCGTATTCTTCACAATGTTAGAGGAAAATGAAGCCACAAAGACAAGCAAATCGCATCTCATAAGAGGCATAGTCATAGACAACGGAGGTTACGAAAATAATTCTGACATATGGAGATATGTGCATGTACATTAGAGGTCAAATTGTTTTTCTTATTTCTCTATATTTGTCACAACAAAAGGAAAGAAAAACAATATTAATTCGATAATAATTTCATTTTGCTTGTGCATACTGATTTCTGCATAGATTACCATCAAATTTGCACATTCTTTATATTATATAAATTCATTATTATCTTCTTTTCTTTTTTTAAAAAAAAGGTTAACTGCGATATGATTTCTGCAAACTTTCTCTAAATTTGATAGTTGTGGAAACATTAACTTAAATGATGGTGGAAATAAATTTTTTCCTCTTAACATTGTGATTTCTTTATTATGGGGCTAAGAAAATCCATTGGATTATTGAGCTGAGTCTTTTTATTGGACTATAAAGGCAATTTACAAAAATATCCCTAAAAACACGAATCTTTTGAAAAATCATATGAAAAGCGTGTTGAAAATAAGAAATACGATATAAAGTTAAGTGAGACTAAAAAGTGAAGTACAATGTCGTTTTCTCTATCATTAAATCTAAATTCACATTTAACGTAATAGAAAATAAATTAACATCTAAAATAAATTTTTATAAGTACATTGAAAACTTAGCTAAAGATGTATTTTTCTATTAGAAATTGATTGCGTGTGACATTTTAATTAAAAGGTGACACTATATGCTATCTCATTTTTTAATGAAATTATCATATGATGCAAAAGTAAAAAAATAAAAAAAAAATGTATAAACAACATCAATGTTAATCAAAGTTTGTTAGTCCCATGCAAATCATCTATCATCAGACATTTTGAAAGTCATTTACAGGTTATTTATGCTTCGTCAAATATATCTTCACCTCTACAATCAACATATCACATATCTTTCATTTGACATCCAATCATTGTCTGTATCTTAATCCGCGTTATCTTTGCTTCGTCTCCTTTTATGTGACATCAAATATGGAAGCAATTCGATAAAATGACAGAAATTTAAAAAAAAACTCATAAAGGTAACGAATACTAAAAAAAAGTAACACACTCAAAAGTGACAAATAATATTTAATATCAATCAAAACCTTAAAATAGATTCAGGTGGTGGTTGATTTTTTTTATTATTATTTTTATTTTTATTTTTATTTTTTGCATCTTGTCTTTTCGTGATTGCGTTTCACTTTTATTATCCAATATATTAATTTAAATTTTGAAGCTATTCGATAAAGCAATAAAATTTCAAAATATGTGGAAAAAACTCAAAAAAGTAACAAATAATATTGAGCACCAACTGTAATTAAGACCCGTTTGACACTAATCTCAGTATGGAAAGGAGTTTTAAATAATATATGATGCGTGGATGTAGAGCTATAAAGATCACTAATCGGTGTCTCAGTGAAACAACACCAACTTACTCTAGACAGAGAAGATAAAATTTTGGTGATTGAAAAGCAACATGTGACTAAACTAACAACATAACAATACAAAATAAAATTATCTCGTTTGGCGCAAAAGAAATTATTAGAAGGTAAGTTCTGAATTAAATGAAGAGAATCGCATTCCTTTGTACCAACTTGAAATTCACTCTGTTGCACAAGTACGTGGACCTCTCGCAGTGCTACTTCTCTCTCTCTTCTGGTCAATTTCTGTGATTCCCTTTTTGTACGGTGGGAAAAAGCCTTGCAGAAACTCAATGTAACTAGCACGAGCACACAAAATTTGTTTTGAAGAAACTTTTTTGCATATACGCTACAGTTTTGTCCCTCCCAGTACGATAGACTAGATACACAACGTAGGAAATGGTCTTAACAAACTTGTGTTGGAAATCAAGTTGCGGTTACTAGAATATGGATGCTTCTGTTAAAGGATAAAAATTTCACATCGAATAAAGATGAGAATATAGACCAATTTATAAGAGTTTGGGATACTCCTCTTAACAAAATTAACATTTTAAGATTAAACTCCAATTCTTAACGGCTTCTGTCACAATATTATATGTTGTGCTGATGTGGGTACGGAGTCTTTTTCACTAAATTAAATGTCCAAACAACATGGTTACCTACCTTTGCGCATTAACAACTACATGAGCCACCAATCCTAACCACCACTAGTTGAGGCAGAGCCTTTAAATATTGGAGACAATATTGTCATGTTTCACAAAGAAAAATAGAGATAAAGCTACCCAAATAATTTCCACTGTAAGCTAAAGAATAAGTCAAACGGAGTCTCTACGTTTTAAAGACAAATCTAGAACAATTATGATTCAACATGAGTAATGAAAAATGATTCCGTTCAACTGACACTAGATATGTAAATTGGGACATCGCATGGTACATAAAATTGCCCATAAATTAGATCAGATTGGAAAAAACATCTTAATGCATGGGTGGAAAAGGATTTTCTCATTTGGGTCCCATGATGTTGCCATCGTAACATGCACACTCTCAAACCATAAACCTCAGTGGTGAAGTTTAGTTTGGATTTTTCATAATATTTTCTGCCAATCAGTATCTAAATAGCAGCGCCGACAATGTACTTGAAATCGGAGCCGGAAACACTAGCTGCACGACGATGAGTACTGGGACGACGACGGGGACTGGTTGGCCAAAAACACTAGACAGAGAGAAATAAAAGATGAGTTTGGTTGGGGCTGATTCTTATTTGGTTTTCTTCTGACCATGCAATCTACAGTTAATCAATGTAGAATGAAAACTTAAACTTACAATAGGGTGGGCCATTTTCTATAGTGGGCTTGCGGTAATGGGCTTTTTGTTGAGAAAATTAGGTGTTCCTAATTAGAGGAAATTACACCTAAATCTGGATTTAAAAAATCATTTTCACAAATGAGATTATAAGTTTTAACTTT